>APFE030314872.1:0-31007 GCA_000404065.3 Pinus taeda
ATTGGTGGCCACCTGCCAAGTCCACCTGGACCCCCACCATTGTCTTTCTCAGCATTTTCAGTTTCCTTAATTGTAGCACAATTTACTATTTTTAGCAGTTTTTTCGGGTCCTGAACTTCCGGAGCTGTTTTGAGGCCCTAAACGACGTCTTTTGGGGAATCCGGGGGCAACATGGGTCCATGCAGTGGACTGATGTTGCCCGTTCCAACAATGGTAGTTCTCGGATAGATCTTTCTAACGAGCTATCATACACGTCAAACGGAGATCGTATGCCAAAGTTACGACCCCGGGAAATTGATGTACCAATTTTACCCAAAACGGGGCCCACAATTTGGCGTTTCATCTTCTAAGGGTCGATTTTGGAATGTGAAGGGTTTTCCATTGTTTCTCAATAATAAATAGGCATTCGAGCCTCATTGTAACACAAGTTCGGAACAGTTCAGAGACATGTAGCCGCACATCTCTTCTCAGAGATAAGCTACCATCGTCCTAGCTGGTTTATTTCGAATTCTGGTTGTAAGCATATTTCGGTATTTTCCATTAATGAAATGAAGTGTTATTTCCTCTGCATCTCTTTATTTATGGTTATCTCTGTAATCTATTGCGTTCCTGTATAAATCCAGATCAGTGGTATCAGAGCGGTCTGCTTTTTCTTGGTTTTTCTTTGTATGTCCCCAACGAGGTCAGGATAAAAGGATTTAGGGCTTGAACTGGTCGAACCTTTGCAAGACCAACCTCGAAAATCCCGACGGCCTCCCATGGCAGATGAGAAGAAAGATGAGGGGGCAGGAGATCCTATCAAAATCTTGCTCGAAGAAGCCCTCGGGCAACAACATAACGCGATGATGGATAGCTTTGCGCAGATCCTTCAGCGGCTACCTAGAGGTGACGCATCGGCTTCCAGCAGCTACTCTTGAAACGCCACGCCCTTTAAGGTACAAGTTAATTTTGAAATCCCCATATTCAAGGGTCAGATAGACGCAGATGTGGTAGATAAATGGTTAAATCTGCTGGAAGGGAATTTTTCTGTTCATGAATTTTCAAGTCGGGAAAAGATTGTTTTCGCTCTTCTCAAAGCAGGCCCCCACGTCAAGAACTGGTGGGAAACCTACTGCGAGCAGAAGGATGAAACTACAGGCTCGCTATTTTCAGCCGCACCCACATGGGATTCATTCCGAGATGCCATCAAGGAGCAGTACTACCCTGTCAAAAGCTATGAGGACAAATACATCAAATGGACCACACTGCGGCAAGGACGAGACCAAGATGTTTATGAGTTCACAAACATTTTTCATACCCTTCGCACACAGCTGGGTATCAAATATTCTGAGCTGCATCTGGTACTCAAATACTGTGGCTGCCTGCGTAGATACATTCAGGAAGAGATGGAGTTCTTGGACATCTCCTCACTCGGCACAACATACCAATATGCTATCAAAATCGAGCAAAAGTTCAAACAGAAGAAGCGAGACTTTGGATCTGCAAATCCGAAACCCAAAGGACAAAGCCAAGGCGGGGTGACCCAAGACAACCCGTCGAAGCTGCAAGAAAAGAAAAACACCATGAAGCCGAAGAAGGACACAGGAAAGTGGTGTGAGTTCCACAAGAGTCCCACTCATCACAAGTGAGTGTCGGACCAAGCAGTCATTGGTGGCCGAGTTGAAGGCGTCCGAATCAGAGGCATGTTCCGATCTTGAGCCAGAACCCGACAAGGGGAATGGCAAAGGGAAGCAGATCATTGATGCAGATCCCAGTGCCACTGTCGCCATTTGCAAGATCCAGAAGAATGAGCCCGAAGAGCCAGAGGAGGGGGAACGTCTTTTCCACTCACAGATGTGGGTGAAGGGTTCGCCGCCACAATTCATTGTCGACAGTGGCAGCCAAAAGAACCTTATTTCAGCAGAGGTCAAGCGGTTGGGCCTACCAACTACACCACACCCACAGCCGTACAGTATCGGGTGGCTTCATGAAGGACGAGATCTCAAAGTTCGCCAGCAGTGCCGCCTTCCCTACAGCATCAAGCCATTCACAGACGAGGTATTGTGTGATGTTACACCTCTGGATGTTTGTGATGTATTATTAGGCCAACCATACTTGTGGAGGCGACATGCCGTGTATGAGTCAAGGCCTCGTGCTGTCATTATTTCTTTGAGTAATTCATTATACAGGATACCAGAGATAGCCCCACCTACTGCCACATCTTTGATCACTGCTAAGAAAGGCAGCAAGCTCATATCACAGACCAGGAAATTCATCTGTATGGTTCACTCCCAAAGTAAGGGGAAGATCGTTGCTACATCCATGACCCCCGCAAAGGGTTCCTCCACGCAGCAGCAGCAGCAGAGGGATACAGTCATGACAGAACACAGAAACAACTTCTCCTCACCCACAGGGGTACCACACAAGTTTCAGGTGGGCAACAAAGTCTGGTTGCATCGACAGAAAGAACTCCTTACCAGAACCCATCAGAAGCTCAGACCACTCCAACATGGTCCTTACAGCAGTACCAAGCTGTGGGGAACAATGCTTTGGAGCACATCATTCCTCCATTCCTTCACCTGCACCAAGTGTTCAATGTGGACCGTCGTCGACCATGCTTCCCACCATTACTGGACACATCAGAGATTGCAGGACCAGTTCAGCAGATGGAGGAACTCAACGCAATGGGGACCATTGCTTCCTAAGGGGGGAGGAATGATCCAGGTGGATGTTGGTGGCCACCCACCTATCCCATTTGGACCCCCCACAATTGTCTCTTTCAGCTTTTTCAGTTTCCTTAATTATAGCACAACTTACTATTTTTAGCAGTTTTTCGGGTCCTGAACTTCCGGAGCCGTTTTGAGGCCCTAAACGACGTTTTTGGGAAATCTGGGGGCAACATGGGTCCATGGACCAATGTTGCCCTTCCCAAAGTGGTAGTTCTCGGATAGATCTTTCTAACGAGCTATCATACGCGTCAAACGGAGATCGTATGCCAAGTTACGACCCCGGGAAATTGATGTACCAATTTACCCAAAACGGGGCCCACAATTTGGCGTTTCATCTTCTAAGGGTCGGTTTTGGAATGTGAAGGGTTTTCCATTGTTTCTCAATAATAAATAGGCCTTCGAGCCTCATTGTAAAAAAAAGTTCGGAACAGTTCAGAGACATGTAGCCGCACATCTCTTCTCAGAGATAAGCTACCATCGTCCTAGCTGGTTTATTTCCAATTCTGGTTGTAAGCATATTTTAGTCTTTTCCATTAATGAAATGAAGTGTTATTTCTGCTGCATCTCTTTATTTATGGTTATCACATCTCTATATTTATGGTTATCTCTGTAATCTATTGCGTTCCTGTTTAAATCCGGATCACCTTGACAGGTCTGCTTAGAACTCTTCAAAAATCTAATTGCTGCCGGAATTAAATGCAAGTAAATTTTTTTGGCTGCGCTGGGGGCAGCTGGATCGGAACAGGTGACGAGGTGGCCCTTGGGGACCAGATGTGGTGCTACTGGAGTGAATGTGCTTCGGGGCTGCAGTTCGGCTTTGGTGCGAATTGAATGTTCAATTATTATGATTTGAGAGCTTCAAGTAGTTTCGCTTTCCTTCTATGCATCTGCTGGAAGATATTCAATTTTCTCTTGCTTTGGGCCGCTGCTCAAGATATTCTTTGATACACTTTGCCGCTACATTGAGGGTTTCCGCCGTTGACTGATACTCTTTGACACGCTTGATGCCTGCTGATTTGATCTGATACACTTTAAACTCTGTGACTGATCTGCTACTGTCTTCAAACCGGATCCTTTGGCACGATTGGGCGATTTTCGGGCTCTTTCGGCGCGCAGTGGGCTCGACAATCAGAAGATTCCCTGAAGATTCCTCGAAATGGCCTATTTCCCGTAGTGATGCGCTTCGCGCTATTCGCGCATCGGAAACTGCCTCTGTTTCTTAATCTGGAGCTCCGAAGTGCGATTTTTGTCCCTGCACGAAGCTTTTTCGGCTTTTCTGGCTGCTGACGTAAGAATTGCGTCGGCTGTACGGTGGATGACGTCAGCTGTGGGTCCCTGGTACAGCGCGACGTGGTGAGATACTGGATGGACTGTGGTGAGGAGACTCCGATGCGATATCGCGATATCGCGTCGGCGGGGGAAGAGGGGGATCATTAGGTTGGGCATTTGGCGCTTGCGACTATCGATATGCGATATCGCGATATCGCATCGGCGGAGACGGAGAGGTGAATGGATTGGACACTCAGCGTTTGTGATCGCCGATATCGCAATGTCGCATCGGCGGGGGACGGATGGGCAATATTTTGCATGAATGTGAGAGTGCGAGGTTGCGATGCGAAAACGGCTTTGAGGAGAAAAAGTAAGTACATGAGTGTGAAGGGATTTTGAGGTTTCGGAAGGGGTCCGATTACCTCGGGGGAACTTTATACTTTGGAAGGAGTCCATAGTATCGGGGAGGTGGTTTTGGAGGTCAGGGTTCTTGCTTAGTCTCTGATAAACTTAACAATTCCCGGGAGTTGCTATGGTTATTTTTCAACCAGGGGGAGGGATATTACATAGGGGGCTTTTACTTAATATTAATAAGGGGATGGGAAGAATAGGGAGCTAAATAATAATGTTAGTGGCTAATATGGAGATGGTAAGAAAGCGCTAAGTTTAGGAGAGCTTAGGCTGTTGCAAGGGGGCAGGACCATACTTCGGGAGAAGATATGGAACAACCTTGAGTAAAGCAGATCTTTACTCAAGCTGGAGTTATGAAGATGATGAAACTTAAGAGGTGTCAAGCAAATCTTGACCTCTTTTGGGGATGTTAGTTAATGATTGGGGAAAACAGAGGAGAGGAGTCAGTTATACCTCATTTGAGCCTTTTTGCTTACAAATCTTTGCTGATTATGTTCTGCATGATATGATACCTGAAAACTTGGAACTGGTCAGCAATTCAACAGCCTCAGAACTACCTACCCAGCCTACTTGCCTAGCATTTTTCTTCTTTTGTTTGGGGGTGCACTTAGACTTGCAAACCCGTCATACATTTTTCTTTTGATGCTTTCCTATCTACATACTACCCTTATTTCTTCCAGAGCCGAGATTAAGCTGTTGGACTCTTATGTTTCTCTACCTATCTAAGAATCTGCCAAGATTAAACTGTTTGGACAGATTTACAATCTCTATATTCTAAAACATGAAATTTAAACCTAGGGAGACCAAGATTAAACTGTTTGGACCTCCTTTTAACTAAAAATAGTGATACCGGGATAACTTTACAAAATTTGAAGGCAATTGAATGAACTTGAAGTAGCCTTAACTTTGGAGACTGTTTGAGCAAATATGGAGCATTGCAGCAAGCAAAGTACGACATATTTGGCCTGTGAAATGCCAATCATGAAAAATGAATACCTGCTGCAGCAGGAGCTAACAGAGTCCTTGCTTTGTTTTGAAAGCAGTCTTCCATACATCCTGTTTTGAAACTCTGATCTAATGGTAGTCGCTTCGCAAGTCCAATTTAGAGAAGTAAACTTCATCTTTTAACTGATCTAACAAATCATCAATGTGAGGAAGAGGATAACAATTCTTTATTGTGATTTTATTTAATGCTTTAAAATCAATGCACATCCTCCACAAACCATATTTCTTTCGCACTAACACAATAGGTGATCCGCACGGTGATGTGCTTGGTCGAATAAACCCTTGATCAAGCAACTCCTGTACCTGCTTCTTTATCTCTGCATTCTCTAGAGCTGATAACTTGTACATTCCAATGTTAGGTAGTGGAGCATCTTAATGCAAATAAATCTCACGTTCTATCTCTCGCTTGGGTGGAAGCTCTTTAGGCTCTTGAAACAGAATATCATAATCGGAAACAACTTTAACTAGATCTAAGTTCTATTTAGGATTACAGACTTGGAAAGCATCAGATTTATCAATATCCTTTGCTTTTACAATCATAAGTAGAAATTGTTTACTTGAATTTACAATTCTTTTCATCTGTCCTGAATTTATGAGAGAGAAAGTTATCTTTGAGTTTATGAGCTCTTATAATATATTCAATTCCATCCTTAGTGAGTTGCTACTTATTTTTAGTTTGATAGAAGATAGCATTTCTATCGTACAATTATGGAATTCCTAATAAAATTCCACATATGTTCAATGGGACTATGTCTAACTAAACCTCATCTACAAACTTTGACCCAATAGAAAAACGAAGTTTACATTGTTTCATAACTTGTAGCTTAGTTTTATCACACACCCAACCTTATGGATATGGATTTTTATGAGGTTTTGTTTCTAGACCCAATTTCTTTACAATTGCTTCAGAAATCAAATTAACTTGTGAACCACTATAAAATAAAGTATCAATTTTAGTATGCTTGGAAATCACTCTAATGTGAAATAGCTCATTTCTTTTCTTCTCTTCATTATCATTATCAACAGAATGCGAAGAAGTACTTGTAGATGCTTTAGAATCTTTACCTTTTATACCTATAGCTGTAATCGTTGCCTCGTCACCTAAATCGGATGCTAAGTCTTTTTGAATAGTAGCAACATTCTTCCGCTCCTTACTCCCAAACTTCTTAGGCTTCAATTCCAAATGCAATGACCAGTAGTGTGCCTCATCATGGCCCTCCTTTTTACAGTGAGTACACAAAGGTTTATCTTTCTTCACGGTGTTTTCATTCTTCTCCTTCCACTTAAGTTTACTCTTGTCTTTATTCTTGTTTTCAATAAGTTTGAATGATTTCCCAACATCATGGGTTACATTTTTTCCTTTAGCTTCTAGATGAGTTGCTTGGACTGATACATCATCTAAGCTAATTGGATTAAACATAAGTATAGTATGCCTAAAATAACCATGTAGGCCACCTATGTATTTCAACAATGTCTTTGGTGAGTCCAATGATATGCCTAATGTTAAATCTCTTTTACGAAATTCCTGAGTATAAATTTGCACACTTTGACCCTTTAACTGACGTAATGTTTTCCAACTCATCATTGCTTGTTGCATATAAGCCAAAGGATACAATTGTTTTTTAATAGCAGAAACAAATTCATTCCAAGTTGAAATGATTTTACCATGATTTTCGAGATCTGCTTGTGTCTTGCCTTCCCACCATACAAGTGTGGTTCCTCCAAGTTGAAGGTTAGCAAGCTAGATCTTCTTCCTTTCTGAAACAACTTTTTGCACCCCAAAATACACTTCAATTTGTCTTATCCAATTATCAAGATTTTTAGCGTTAAGTTCTCCATCATAATTTGATAAATCAAATTTTACATCTTCTTAGAAGGACTAGATTTATGAGAATATGATGATGATGACAATGATGGTGATGACGAAGGAGATGGTGGAGGAGGCATTTCTCCCTTTCCCTTATCTTCTTTGTCTTTAGGTGATGAAGTTCCTTCATCTTTGTTCTTCTTAAACTCGTGATACATCTCTTCCACCATTGCGTGTATCATCATGAAACTTGTCTAGGAATTGAGATTCTGATCCAAGTGGGTTTTCATTCGCCATCCTTCTTTGTGAAAAGACCCTTCCAATCTCTGGATTCGCCTCAACAAGTTCACCTTCGCCTCGTTCGAGCCTCAACCTAGTAAGCATTCAAATCTTCACACAACCTTGTCAGACCTTAAAAACCTTGAAGCTCTGATACCAACTTGATCCGTAATTGAAAAAGGTATTATAGACTTTATGTGAAGTTTGCTTATGTTACTAGTGCAATAGATCGAAAAGATTTCAAATAACATAAACACATAAGCAAATTGAAAACATAAACATATGCATCAACACAATGACAATTTGATAACGGAGCTCACCAGACTTCCTGGCTACCTCTCCGGGTCCTTAGCTTCGAGTGTGACCACTTTATTAGTCTTCAAAATGTTTTTATAGACATGAGCTCAAAAATAGAGACTCAAATGAGAAAAAGGATCTCACCTTCGCGTTCATCTCGAAATTTAAAGTCAAATGAGTATAAAGTTGCCCATATTTGGCCTCTGTGACTTCCAGACCCCTTGGAGAAATCCAAAACAACCTCTACTCTTGTGAAAACCACTTTCCGTGGAGGAAAAACCACCTGAAAAATCGTGCACACTCCTTTGAGCGGATTGTACCTGCAACATAACTGAAAAGGTGTTGGTGACAACTTGTTAGCAAGTTCGTCTAGCTTGGTGCATTGGCAAGAGGCTTTGTGTGAAGGAAATTATATGGAGGATGGAGGTCAGCAGGTCGAAACCCCTACCCGACCTCTTGGCATTTTACATGGAACGGTTATTGCATTTATCATGGCATTGGATATAGTTGATATATCGTAATATATATTAAGATATTATAGATCGTATGTGACTTTCATTTGTTAACACGTTGATATGGTTTGACCCTTAATATGGTTGCGTATATATTACATAGCTCATAATCCGGTAAGGTGATCAACAGTCGTGGAATTGATCTCGACCGTCCGACCCTTTTCCAGTGGCCATATTCCACAAACAATAAGTGTAACCTTATCCACATCCATAACAAGTCATTTTGTAGCTCGTCTGGTGAGGGGATTCCATCCAAAACAATCCTAGTATGAAAGGTCAGGGGTTTGATCGCCATTGACCCCAAATTTTTGGGATTTCATGCCAACATTAGGAAAATCGGGCTGCCACGTGTCAGCCTCGGATTGGCTCATTTTGTCCAATCACATGCCTCCAAGTCACTGCACCTGCTGACATCATCCTGGATGGGTGGCGTGTTCCCAGGATGCCATGTGTCATGCTGACATCACCCTGCATTAACCATTGACTTTCACTTTGACCTCTTGACTTTTTGACTTTTGAATTTTTTTACCGTTTGCCCTAATTTTTCCAAAAAACTTTGGCTAGCCATAACTTCTTCATCCGAACTCGGATTTATGCATTGTTTGAACCATTGGAATCATATCGATGAGAACTTCGACTTGATTATACTTTCAACTGCATTTGAAGACTTTGATCTCGAGGAAAAATTGAATCCATTTTGGATCATTTAACCCCTGTTCACTCTCATGCTATAGGAATGACAACATCCAAAGACCCAAAGTCACTCTCATATGCCTATGTGCCAGCGAATGTGGACTTTTCTCAGAAGAATTGTGCCCGTGACCTTGAGATTTGAGCCACTTTTCTAGCCCATAATATCAACCTCTTCCCAGGACTTGCTACACCCTTTAGAATCCATCAAAGGCATGATAACAATGCCAATAAATAAAAAATCAACCTCAGGACTAGGCCTGAGCATCCCCAACTGAGACTGACATTCTGTCAAACACTTGGCATCAATGCAACCTATAGGTTGTTGACATTATGATACAGGTGTTGTCCTTGATGGAAACTCACTAAGATGAAAGATAGCAAAGAATTACAGATCATACTACAAAGAATGAAGAAAAACAGGTATATGCAAGTTCACCTTGACCAAACTGCGTATACAGGTAGGTTCCCTAAACACAAGTAGCGTATATGTACACACACACTTTCGCAGAAGGAAAAGCGCGTATATGTTGGGAAACTAAGTTTTTGGTTCGAGGTATTTGGTCCATGGTATTTTGATCCATGGTATTGGTCCAAGGTATCTGGTCCGAGGTATTGACCCTAGGTATTTGGTCCAAGGTATTGGTCCTAAGTGGTTTTGGTCCATGGTATTGAGAAAGGCCTAAAACTATATAAGGAGGAGAAGATCATTAGGCCAATGTGTGCAAGTATTGAATATTTGATGAAGTGTGAGATCAAGTATGCAGGTTATGGGTTTGTGATGCTTTGCTTTATCTGAACTAAGGATGCACCTATGTAAATGATGATGGATGCTGGATCGAGATCTTAAGGGTTGCAATGTATTATAATTATGTGGTTTGATCATGGATAGATTAGATCTGAAATCTGACACATGTTTTATTCTGCAAATGTTATGATTTGGGTATGACTGAATTCTGAAATAGCTGTGAAGTTTTTAAGTTAGTGTTTGCAGATCTGTACACAAGTTCGCATTGGTAAAAGTGTGTATACACACTGGTTCGTCTCAATAGAGTAGCGTATACATTATGATATATGATATTTGAATTTGCAGTTGGTTCTAGTGGTTTTTGCAGAGTTCTGGGTTCTGCTCTATGTTCTGGTACTGTATTTTGATGACAGGCCTTCAGTGATTCAGTTGTGGGTGATTCAGAGGTTTATGATTGAGTATTCAATGATTGGTTAATGCAATGGTTGTATTGCAGTGGTGATTGATTTTGAGCTTCAATATTGTTGATGGGTCCAGTATGAAAATTGGATGAAACATGGCCTTCAGATTGTGGTGTTGTGTTCTAGGAGTATCTAGTATAAAAATTTATGAAACGTGGTCCCTGGAGGAAGAGAGAAGGTTGTAGCCTTTTGTAGGCCGGTGCCTACGTATTGGTAAACATATCAGCCAGTACAAGAGCCAGGGGGTTGGAGCTCCCTTCCAGTAGTAGCTGGAAAATGGGTGAAGGTTGAACCCTTTAGTAGGCCAGTGCCTACATACTAGTAAACATATCGGCTAGTACAAGAGCTAGGGGGTTGTAGCTCCCTTCCAGTAGAAGCTGGAGAACGAGAGAAGGTTGTATCCTTTTGTAGGTGGGTGCCTACGTACTGGTATGAGTCTGCACCAGTACAAGATTGTAAACAGGTTTTTCTTATATTAAAAAGAAGACAACAACAGGTGGTTTTTGTCTCGCATTAGGTTTCCACCTTATATCTTGGTGTTCATGTGTGTTTCTTATGTGTGATGGTTTGTTCTGATATTACTGCACATGGTTACTGTTTATATGGTTAATGAGGTACTGATGCATTGATTAAAGATCAACATATGATGAATTAACTGAATCATAAGTTTGCTTGATATATGCTAGTTGCCTTAAACACAGCTGCGTGTACGTGCGAGTTAGCTTCACTGAAGTAGTGTATATGAATTTGAGTATGAAAAGAAAAAGATTATTGATTTGACTAATACTGATTAACCCCCCCACCCCCCCTCAATATTATTTCCAACAATTGATATTAAAGCAGTTCCTTTGGCAGAAGATTGATCATTTGAAGGAGATACATAGAAACAATGGGAAAGAAGCCAAAGAAGAAAGCGCCCCAGAAGAAGAACACAACTCAAAGGAACAATGACAACAGGAGAAGCAAGGATTTAGATTCTGAATCACCTCATATTGAAGATGAACAAGCAAATGAAGCATCAGATAAAATCAGAGATCAACAAGATCTATTTAACAAAAGGGAGTGTGCCTTCAAAGAAGAAGTTACCAGATTAAAAGCTCAGCTGGAGGAAGGAAACAAAGTAAGGAAGCAACTGCAGGATGAAGTGATATCATTAAGAAATGAAATAAATGATACAAGTATAACAATACAGAGACTTAAAGATAGATCCAGTTACTATGTAAGTCTTGAAGCTAAGATCCTCTCTCTAAAAGAAGATCTTGAAAATAAGTAGAATGAAGAACTGCTGCAAGTAGATGAAGAACAAGAAAACAAGATTCTCAAATTAAGGCAACAAGTGGAAGAAGGAAGAAAGTATGAAGAAATCTTGAAGAAGCAATATCTGGAAAAGGAAGAGCAATATCAGGTTGAGGTAAATATCTTAAAAGGTGAATCTAGCTCACAAGGTGAGGCAAGGAACTCTAATGCAAAATTTGAAATGCTCAACAAGGAGATGAGAGGACAACCCCATCAACAACCAAGGAAATAAATTCTTCAAAGAAATTCTTTTACTCCTAACTATGGAAGTGATAGTTGGTTATTTCCTCAAATGAATAATGTTGAGTGTTTTATATGTCATAACTTTGGACATGTTGCAGCGAGATGTAGAAGTAGAATCGTTCAAGGCCGTCACACAGAAAGATCATCGGCTTCCAGGTACTTTAAGGGATATTGTTTTTCTTGCAAGATGTTTGGTCACAAAGCCATTGACTTCCAAAGGAGGAATATGAAACATATAAGATGTTATGCATGTAATAAATTTGGACATATAGCAAAGGAATGCAGGAGCAGATTTCTGACACCATACCAAAAGGAGAAAACATCATGACACATGAAGATATGGAAAAAGAAGGAAGTACAGTCATGAAGATGTGGCATAACTCAGTGTACAAACATAACAGACTTAGGGGGAGCTGAAAGTGCGAAACTTCAATGTTCTAAATCTCATACGAAAGTTTCAAAAGACAAGTCACGTCTATACGCGATTTAGAAGCTGCACAGTTGCATATATGGTGTTTTGAAGGAAAAGTAGCGGGTCAGACTCAAGAAAAGGAGTCTGATATTGTTTAGTCAATTATCTACTCTGTTTGATGATGGTTATAATCTGATGAAGATATGTAGAAATGTGTTGATCCTCATAAGTTGTTGAAAACTTTATGTATATTTGATTGATGATGATGCCTTGATATTTCTTACTGATATATGCAATAATTAGAATCTGACAGTGAACATGTGGCACAAGTTCAGAGGGAGCATATGCTTCTAATAATGCATTGTTGGGATTATGTTTAGAAGTCTTTGGTACACATCGTACTATGTTGCGGTTATAAGTTGCTTATGATGATGATATTTGTATTGATTGGGGTTACATAGTTGTTATTCAGATCAGATTTGTGGGTATACATGGTTGATCTATTGAGGGATCTTGTGGAAAGATCATTCAGTTCTTGATGATGATGTTATGGTCATAGTTGATGACTATGGTGTTTTCACATGCATATGATGTGATGTGAATGATTTTGTGTTACTACTTGGAGATATGAGATATGCTTAGTTGATTCATGGAAGGTTATGATAAGGCTCTTTCTACTAAGGAAACGAAGCAAGTTGATCTTGATGAGATTAAGAGGATGAGTTGATATCTATATGCAACATACTTTGTCACAGGTTGATTATATTTACATTGAAATGATGATGGACATATACAGGTTTCTGATGTTGCTGACAAATTCTTATGGTGTAGATCATATATGGTGTATGATAGTTGCTGATGACTATCATGGTCTTGTTTAGGTCTTTGGTATAAATGTCATGTATATCTTTTAAAGACCCATGAGTCATATGATGTAATTTGTACCCCCACTATGCATGGGAAGGATGATGTAATAATTTCTATTTCAGTCATGTATAAACATTTGGTATATCCCCACTTGGTTGGGTGGATGAGTCAAAAGTGGTGTATCCCCACTTGGTTGGGAGATTGATGAATGTATGAGTCATTGGTGATAGGAAGGTCATACTCACTTAGTTGAGTTGTAGAGTCATCTTATTCTTTTGAAAAATATTTTTGCAGACTCTGCATGTGCTCAGGGGGAGCATGGATGGTTTAGTACATCTTAGCATGTACAAAGGGGGAGCTCAATCAAAGAATTCAACATGTAATCAGGGGGAGCATGGATAGAATAATGTATATCAAAGGGAGAAAATATCATGGTCTACCCTTTTCCCTTGATGTCAAAGGGGAAGAGTGTCTTGGTGTTGTTGTTGCCATCAAGTCCAAAGGGGTGTTGTTGCCATCAAGTCCAAAGGGGTAGATTGTTGGCATTATGATACAGGTGTTGTCCTTGATGGCAACTCACTCAGATGAAAGAACATGGTGCAGCATGACAAAAACAAAGAATTACAGATCAAACTACAAAGAATGAAGAAAAAGAGGTATATGCAGGTTCACCTTGACCAAGCTGTGTATACACGTAGGTTCCCTAAACATAAGTAGTGTATACATACACGTGCACTTTCATAGAAGGAAAAGCGCGTATATGTTGGGAAACTAAGTTTTTGGTTTGAGGTATTTGGTCCATGGTATTTTGATCCATGGTATTGGTCCAAGGTATTGACCCTAGGTATTTGGTCCAAGGTATTGGTCCTAAGTGGTTTTGGTCCATGGTATTGAGAAAGGCCTAAAACTATATAAGGAGGAGAAGATCATTAAGCCAATTTGTGCAAGTATTGAATAACTGATGAAGTGTGAGATCCAATATGCAGGTTATGGATTTGTGATGCTTTGCTTGATTTGAACTAAGGATGCACCTATGTGGATGATGATGGATGATGGATCATGATCTTAAGGCTTGGAATGTATTATCATTATGTGGTTTGATCATGGATAGACTAGATCTGAATACTGACACATGTTTTATTCTGCAAATGTTATGATATGGGTATGATTGAATTCTAAAATAGTTGTGAAGTTTTTAAGTTAGTATTTGCAGATTTGTATGCAGGTTCGCTTTGGTAAAAGCATGTATACACGTTGGTTCGGCTCATCAGAGTAGCGTATACATTATGAAATATGATATCTGAATTTACAGTTGGTTCTAGTGGTCGTTGTAGAGTTTTGGGTTCTTCTCTGTGTTTTGGTGACTGTATTTTGATGATAGGCCTTCAGTGATTCAGTTATGGGTGATTAAGAGATTGATGATTGAGTATTCAATGATTGGTTAATGCAATGGTTGTATTGCAGTGGTGATTGATTTTGAGCTTCAATGTTGTTGATGGGTCTAGTATGAAAATTGGATGAAACATGTCCTTCAGATTGTGGTGTTGTGTTCTAGGAGTATCCAGTATGAAAATTTATGAAACGTGGCCCCTGGAGGAAGAGAGAAGGTCATAGCCTTCTGTAGGCTGGCACCTACGTATTGGTAAACATATTAGCCAATACAAGAGCCAGGGAGTTGGAGCTCCCTTCCAATAGTAGCTGGAAAATGAGTGAAGGTTGCAACCTTCAGTAGGCCAGCACCTACGTACTAGTAAACAGATCGGTTAGTACAAGATCTAGGGGGTTGTAGCTCCCTTCCAGTAGAAGTTGGAGAATGAGAGAAGGTTGTAGCCTTTTGCAGGTGGGTGCCTGCGTACTGGTATGAGTCTGCACCAATACAAGATTGTAAACAGGTTTTTCTTATATTAAAAAGAAGACAACAACAGGTGGTTTTTGCCACACATTGTGTTTCCACCTTATATCTTGGTGTTCATATGTGTTTCTTATGTGTGATGGTTTGTTCTGATATTACTGCACATGGTTACTATTTATATGGTTAATGAAGTACCGATGCACTGATTAAAGATCAACATATGAAGAATTAACTGAATCATAAGTTTGCTTGATATACGTTGGTTGCCTTAAACACAAATGCGTGTACACGTGACTTACCTTCACTAAAGTAGCGTATATGAATTTGAGTATGAAAAGAAAAAGATTATTGATTTGACTAATACTGATTCACCCCCCCCACCTCTCAGAGTTATTTCCAACATAGGTCTAGTATACAAGACAAAGCATAAATGACTGAAAGAACTTATGAAACATAACCAGAAGGATCACCTCCTTCTCCCTTGAACTATTATATCATAAATTATGTCTTGCAGCCATCCATTTAATGATTACAAGTAAATACATGAAACAACCATGACATGAACCAGTCATTTAACCATTCTTATAGCCAACATAAAACTATATAAATATCATAGATATGACAACCATTAAATCCATATATAAACTGGTGCAAAATTAAGAGAACTTATCTTTTATTAATTATAGGCAAATTCGACCAGGTTTGGGACTTCCATGTACCACCCGACCATAGACATGGTTGAACCAAATATTTCTTTCATCCAGTCATCCCCATGCCATATTCCAAGCATGAATGTCAGATCTCATAGAAAAAACAATCTAAGAACAACCAAGGGAATCCAGAGCTTAAACCACCTCCACCCTCACCAAACCGTGATCACACCAAAACTAGTGCTTCGATCACAACCGAACCAAACTTGGAATGCCATCCAAAATCCATCACTATTCTTGAGGAATTTTTTGTCTCCTTGCCTCTCAGGCTTTACCGCAATCTGATCCCAGATCACTAGACCCTAAATCGAGACCAATCTCTTAGGCTTTACCGCAATCCAAACTCGGATCACTAGGCCCTAAACCGAGACTTCTCCCTCAGGATTTACCGTGTATCCCTCCAAAACCGGTCAAGGGATTCCTAGGCCTTTGGGAATAAAACTTGAGATCACCTCTGCCGCAGATTCTAAACTCCATTAGGAAAACCAAAGCTCAAAACCGAGATAAACATCCCAACATACCATGGGATATGGAAAAAGGCAAGGCTAGGTTGAAAACTACTACCATAACCTGGAAAAACCATGTCACTGACAACAAGAGAACCATACACAAACATGAAAAGCCATGCATGTTCAAACCATCTAGGAAATCACACATGCACAAGGTTACCTACAAGTATTCATGTTGAACCTACTTGATCCTTCTTTCCTTTCCTTGATTCTTGCTTTCCTTCCTTTCTCTTTGCATGCTTTTCCTTCCTTGATCCAAATCTAGAGTGCTCCAAGAAAACTCTAAGTGATCAAGAATATGAGAGAGAGAGAGAGAGAGAGAGAGAGAGAGAGAGAGAATAATGGGATAACTCCAAACTTGAACTGGCAAAAGGTTAGAAAGAGCTTAACCACTGTTCTTATAAGCCTTTCTATTAATGAGGTCTCTATTTTCTTCATTTTCCATTATTTTCCTTCAATTTCATCCTCACATGCAACCTGTGACCTTTTACCTTTCTTTTCTCCTATTTTCTTTTATTTTCATAAATAAATGTGCCAAATGTGCCATTTTACCTTTTAATGCCTTTGCCTTATCCTTTTCCAATTTCCTTAGCCAAATACACACATCTAGTGATGCCCACTAGGATATCTTTGCCCAACATTTAGCTTGAAATAAGTGTCCCTTAATCGTGGTCTTATTTTGCCTTTATTAACTTTTATTACATAGAATTTTCACCAGGGTTGTTACATAACCCTCCCCCTTGGGAAAATTTTTCCTCTGTGTTAAACCACACCATGACCTCATCAAAACCACTGGAAAGAAAACATGCTGCCCATGGAGCTTTATAACTTAGCTTAATGCAATATTTAAAATGAAAGACCTGCTCAAAAGCAAAACATCATGACAACATGGCAATATAACAATCATAACAAAATGACACCTACCGCTTATTGGAGCTTTATGACTTAGCTCATGGTGGTATTTACATCCATATACATATACATACATATACCAAAACATCAACAAAGCATATTCCAAACATATACCGACATCAAACCAAAATGGCTTTACCTCAACCGGCAAACAATGAAGGATACAAGGCCCGTATTTGATCTGCCATCTCCCATGTAGCTTCTTCAGGCCTACGGTGCTACCACTACACTTTAAATTTCTTTATGGCTCTGTTCCTAAGCATGAGATGTTTCCACTGCAATATGCACTGAGGCTCCGACTGGAACTCTCCTTCTTGCTCCACTTGCAATACAAACCAATCAATAACATGATCAACATCCTTTACATACTTCTTAAGCAATGAAATGTGGAAAACATCAATGAATTTTGGTGTTGGAGGTAGTGCAAGTCGATGTGCCACCGGTCCAATCCTCTCAAGGATCTCAAAAGGCCCGCAATATCGCAGTGCCAACTTGGCACATGAACCAATCCTCAAAGATATTTTCTTAGGCTTGATGCACAAATACACATGCTCCCCAACCTGAAACTCCTTCATCACCCTGTATTGATCCCCATAAATCTTCTATCTATCTTGTGCTTCCTTTAGATTCTTCTTTATAACCTGCATTTCCTGCTCCATGTCTACCAACATGTTTGGTCTATAGAAATTTTTGTACAAAACATCTCTCTGATACCATGTAGAAATTCTCACTGTAGATTAAATCGATTATGCAATGCACTAAAGCAAAATACTTAATCTACTTCTACAATCAAACTTGTTGAAGCTTAATTGATTTCGAGTAAGATCAAACAGAACACATATAACTAGAAGTAGAATCAATGCACATGAAACACATAAAATACTAGGGGGAAAGCCTCAGCTTGAAACCCCACTAACTATATTATCATACAAATGGAAATATCTCAAGATTACACAAAGCTTTAGCTCACAACCTATCCAGCTCTTAGTACAATCCCTCACTGCTGCTCATAGACAGAATAGACAACACATATGCCTTCCTTTAGTCCTCCAAGCCTCCTATTTCCTTTTGCATTTTCTCCTGGGTCCTCCAGCTGCAACCTGTGTGATTCTCACCTCACACACTGCTTTGACCTCTGAAATAACTGCGCAATCCTGAAGGAATAAATTCCTTCTGCATGGATGAGTTTCCTTTATAGGAAAATTCCTCCAACTAATAGTACAATGTCCCTAGCTTTAATCTCAACTGGGTCTCTGTCTGAACTGACATGCATGAGTTATTTATGAGAGAATATTCAAATATCTAGAGAACATTAGTTGCATGCATGCATGCAATAACTAACTGAACTCACAATTAGTTCCACAAACTGTTTGGAACTAATCTAATTGGACTTAACTCAGTTAACTGAGCTAACTAATTACAACTCAAATACAACTCATTCTTATCTCCTTAATTAAGGGATAACTTACTCAATCAAAGGGATAACTGTTGCATGTCTTCACAAAGACTTCATGTTTGAATTTCTCTAACTAATTAACTCAAGATGAATTAATTAATTATTTTTCAAACAGCTGGTGAGACTAAATTTGAATTTTAATTCTCAATTTTGATTCAAGGACAAACCAAAATTGGAATATATCCTGAAATGCTATCTATAGCAATGCTATTTTTAGAATTTCTATTTTTATCATTTATTGATGCTATTTTCAATAGAGTTGGAGTATATCCTGAAATGATATTTATAGCAATGCTATTTTTAGCATTTCTATTTTTATCATTTCTTGTTGCTATTTTCAACACTCCCTCTCAAAAAGAAAGGCATTAAACTCGAACCCGATCCTGAACCTTTGGAATGTTCTGCATGCAACACTTCTCTCAAGTGTTGTTGCTCCAACAACTCAAAAACAAAAAAATATCCAACATGAATCAGAATGATGCCTCTGTCATCAAAGTCTTTGACTACTATTGCCTCTATCGACTGCTCTGCACCTTTGTGCTCTTCAGTAGTTGACTGCTCTATCCTTTGTCACTTTGATCTCTGACTGCATCAATCACACTGATTCCTACTGCTACATCTGTGTTGCTGCTAGTCCTATCTCGCAACATGCATCCGCACTGCACTTCCTCTCATCATGTTGCATCATGCTGCCCACTGCTGCATTGCATCTCAGTTTTTGAGAAGTAAGTAATTGATGTCCCAACTGACCTCCCTGTTGGGCTAGAAACACCTTTTGATGTTGAAGCTCCCTCTGTTGCTCCATCCGCATCTGTCTCTACCCACTCAGCCAGTCCTGCTACTCCTTGTTGGGGCTCCCGTAGCAAGTTCTAATAAAAGAGGTTGGGTACCTCAAGGATCCTCCCGCTATTTCAGCCTTCTTGGGACTATATCTTCACATTTCCCCACCTCACACTTCGAGGTATGGCTGCATGTGATCCCTCTACCCACTTGGCTCGAAATTCCCCCCTACTAGAGGTCTTTGCATGAGTGGATACCTCCTCTCAATCTCCTCTCGGCTTCTCCAGTTGTGGCTACTCCACAACCTCCTAAATTTGCTTCACCAATTGTGGCACCTCCACAATTTTCTAAGACTTTTTCTAGCGCTGCATGTTGAGAGGTAATGTACTCTCCCTCTCAACCACCAAGTCTCTAACAGTTGCCTTGCTCCTCAAGGCTTTGCATGCATCTTGAACCTCAATAGCATATAGGTTCTTGACTCGTGAACCGATCTGCTTCACCTATCTCATGGTGATGTGTCTAAGGAAATCCTTTCCCTTACTGAAGGCAACATCATAGCCTTTGTCCTCCAACATCACAATCGATACCAAGTTCTTCTTCAGTCCTAGCACTTACTTCACATCTTTCAAGGTGATGTGAGCTCCATGCTCCCTATGTAAAACAAATGTGCCCACTCCTGAAAAACTATACTTTTCATCATTACCCATCTCTATGTGCATATGAAGGTCTTTCTCCTCCATGGTACTAAAAAAACTCTTATTGTCGATCATGTGGAATGAAGCTCCACTGTCAAGAAACCAACCACAACCCATCATCGATGAAACCATACATGCAATGAGGGTAAAATCCAATTCAAACTAAGAGGCTAGGGCCTCACCTTCAGATCCTTCCAAGGATCCCTTCTTGGATTTCTTCAATGGACAATTTGTTGCATAATGGCCCACCTCATGACAATTAAGGCATTGCACTTTAGATTTGTCAATCTTCTTCCCACCATGGGAAGAACTCGATTTTGAATGAGAATCCTTCTCCTTCCCTTTCCTTGCCTTACTAGCTAAGGCTAGATTTTCTTCATCCTCCTTGGATAAAGAACCGTTATCTCTGGTGCTCCTCTTGATCTCCTCCTGCATTAGATGTGACCACAATCATTCCCAATCTGGCAGTTTATCTCTTCCATTCACTGAGTCTTGGTAGCTATGCTAGCTCTTAGGAAGACTGAGGAGAGCAAGACTCACCATTTCATCATCAGCTGTCGTGATTCCTACATTCCAAGCTCATCTCTGTAGGTGGTGAGCTTGTTCAGATATGTAGAGATCATGTTTCCCTTTTCACACTTGATTTTCCGAAGCTTGTCTTTCAGTGCCAGATTCCTTTGATCGCTATTGTTCTGATATAGATCCTTCATTGTCTTCCACATTAAAAATGGAGTCTCCTTCCCATGGAGACTCGAGACAATATGGTCTCGAACTCCCTCCAGAAGAATCCTCCTCGCTCTCGCCACACATTTCTTCCATTCCGCCAATTCTTGGGCATTAGCTTTTGCTAGCTTGGGGACTTCTTGATCAATGAAGTCCTTCAAACCATTGTCCTCTAATACTGCTTCCATGCGATTCTTCCAGGCTATGTAATTTGAGCTACCATCCAGGGCATACTTGAGTCTCAAGCCATTGAACACCATTGGTGAATTTTGAGATGTGATAAGAAATCGATTCTGTACCTACAATCAAGAACTTGAAACTTTGAACTTCTCCCTTCTTTGTATATTTTTCTTTGCTTTGATCACCTTTGCTCCGATACCATATCAAACTTTTTCTACAAAACCTCGCTCTGAGACCATGTAGAAATTCTCACTGTAGATTAAACTGATTATGCAATGTACTAAAGCAAAATACTTAATCTACTTCTATAACCAAACTTGCAGAAGCTTAATCGATCTTGAGCAAGATCAAACAGAACACATATAACCAGAAGTAGAATCAATGCACATGAAACATAGAAAATATTCAGGGGAAAGCCTGACCTAAAAACCCTGCTATCTATATTATCATAGAAGTGGAAATATCTCAGGATTACACAAAGCTTTTGCTCACAAGCTATCCAATTCTCAGTACAATCCCTCACTGATGCTCATAGACAGAATAGACAACACATATGCCTTCCTTCAGTCCTCCAAGCCTCCTATTTCCTTGCACAATTTCTCCTGGGTCCTCCAGCTACAACCTGTGTGATTCTCACCTCACACACTGCTCTAACCTCTGAAATGACTGCGCAATCCTGAAGGAATAAATTCCTTCTGCATGGATGAGTTTCCTTTATAGGAAAATTCCTCCAACTGATAGTACAATGTCCCTGTTTTTAATCTCAACTGGGTCTCTATCTGAACTGACATGCATGAGTTATTTATGAGAGAATATTCAGTTATATGGAGAACACTAGTTGCATGCATGCATGCAATAACTAATTGAACTCACAATTAGTCCCACAAACTATTTGGAACTAATCTAACTGGAATTAACTCAGTTAACTGAGCTAACTAATTACAACTCAAACACAACTCATTCTTATCTCCTTAATTAAGGAATAACTTCCTCAATAAAAGGGATTCTCTGTTGCATGTCTTCACAAAGGCTTTATGTTTGAATTTCTCCAACTAATTAACTCAAGATGAATTAATTAATTATTTTTCAAATAGCTAGTGAGACTAAATTCGAATTTTAATTCTCAATTTTAATTCTCAATTTTAATTCAAGGAAAAATCAAAATTGGAATATATCCTAAAATGCTATCTATAGCAATGTTATTTTTAGCATTTCTATTTTTAT
Source organism: Pinus taeda (assembly GCA_000404065.3). Lineage (NCBI taxonomy): Eukaryota > Viridiplantae > Streptophyta > Pinopsida > Pinales > Pinaceae > Pinus > Pinus taeda. Next base: position 22,047 of record APFE030314872.1, read on the forward strand.
CATTTCTTGATGCTATTTTCAACAGATTTGGAGTATATCCTGAAATGCTATTTATAGCAATGCTATTTTTATAATTTCTTTTTGTTATTTTCAACACGGTCCATTAAGTACCCTATTCACTGGATCACTCTAGCTAATGGGAGTGTTACAAATCTGTCCATACAATGCCTCGAAAGGACTCATCCTCAATGACTCCTGATAATCATTGTTGTATGTGAACTCAACCAATGGAAGACACTCCTCCCATTTTGTTCTGCTGGTGCAGCACATACATCCTTAACATATCCTCCAAGATCGTGTTGACCCTCTCTGTCTGTCCATCTAATTGCAGATGATAAGCTGTATTGAAGGCCAACTCTCTACCCAAGACTGCAAATAGCTCCTCCTAAAACTTGGAAGTGAACTTCGCATCCCTATCCAACACAATCTTCTTTGGAACATCATGCAATCTCACTATCTCTCTGATGAACACCTGTGCTACCTCACTGGTTGAATATGTATTCTTTAATAGAATGAAGTGAGCTACCTTGCACAACTTGTCGACCAAGACCATAATAAAATCATGGTGCTTCACTGTCCTCGGAAGACCTGTAATGAAATCCATGGAAATGACCTCCCATCCATTCTGGAATCGCTATAGGTTGTAGTAAACCACCTGGATAATTACATTCTTCCTTGACGTGCTAACAATATAAACATCTAGCCATGAACTCTGCCACTTCCTTCCTTAGATTTAGACAATATTAGAACTTATTTACTGTTGTCAACGTCTTTTGATATCCTAGATGATCCGAGTATGGCTTGGTGTGAAATTCCCTCAAGACAAGCTTCTTGAGCTCACTGCAATTCAAAACATAGATCTTGTCTCTAAACCTTACCAAACCATCTAACGTGAGACGATAGTTTCATCCTGATCACCTGCACCTGCACCTGTACTTACACCTATACCTGCACATGTACCTGTACCTTTACCTTTACTTGTACCTGTGCTCTGTTGTAACCTGTGCATAATATCCATGTATTTGTCATCCTGTTGTCCTGCCTGCAAGATCCTATCTTGTAACTCTGTCCCATAAGAGTTCATAGTTGTTATATGATTTACCTGTACCTTGTAGAAAAAGCTATAGATTCACAAGCTAATGAAATTTGCTAAATCAATAGACAAGAATCTACTTTGACTCTTTACAGCGGAAGCCCATAAATATTGAGAAAACAATAATCAATAGAGGAAGGGAATCAAAGGCACATAACACAATAAATATCTGGGGAAAGCCACAGCTCAAAGCCCCACTGTTTGTTTTGTATTAATTCGGAAAATCAATATGAAATTACAATGTTTGTTCTCTCTATAACAATCCCAACACTCAGCAAATTGAATCTCCAACTCATAAGCAAGCTCAAGGCCAAAGCTTAGCCAATTCACAAGCTCTCTAGGTTTCTATTCCAATGTGCAACTCCTATGAAGGATCTCTTGTATTTAAAGAGAAATATAGCCTCTAAAAATAGTGTAATCCCTCAAGGATCAGTTCCTGAATGCATGCACTATTAGTGCAACTCAGAAAAATCTAAAACAAATAGTACATTGTCCCCACACTCTAGTCTCAACTGGGTCTTTCTTAGAATCAACATGCATGAGTTTCTGATGGTGGAATCTTCAATTAACTAGAGTAGCACAAATTAGGTCACTAGTGTCCCAACGGATTGTTTACTCACTATTAGTTCCTGAAACTGATTGGAACTAATTTAACTGGACTTAACTCAATAAATTGAGTTAACTAATTACAACTCATTCATAACTCATCCTTAACTCCTATAAGTTAGGGAGAACATATACATGTCTTCTAAAAGAATTCCAATTCGAATTTCCTAAATTAATTAAGTTAATTAAACTTAATTAACTATTTTCAAATTGCTATGAGAAAAGAATTCTATTTTAATTCATAGTTTAATTCAAGGACAAATTAAACTAGAATTTCTTGTTTCCATTTCTCAACATACCTTCCTGCTAAAAGCATCTGCAACCTGGTTCTCCTTCCCTTTGATGTATCTGATCTCAAAGTCAAACTCACTAAGGGTAGCCAACAATCTAGCTTACCTGGCATTTAGATTCGGTTGATCAAACAAATACCTCAACCCACTATGATCTCTCATCAATGTAAACCTCCTGCCAAGAAGATAGTGCCTCCACATCTTCAATGCATGTATAATCACTGTTAGCACAAGATTGTGCATTGGATAGTTCTTCTCACGCTCATTCATTTTTCGTGACTCATAGCATACTAGCTATCCTTCTTGCATGAGAACTCCACCAATTCCTATCTTGCAAGCATCTGTATACACTACAAACTCCTTGTCTGGATCTGCAATCTTTAGCATTGGTGCATGTGTCAAAAACTGCTTAAGCTACTCAAAACTAGCCTCACATTCTTTTGTCCATTCAAAATTCTTATCTTTCCACTACAATGATGTGATAGGATATGAAATGTGTGAGAAGTTCCTGATGAACCTCCTGTAGTAACCTATAAATCCCATAAATGATCTTACCTCATCCACATTCTTAGGAACTGCCCACTCCATGATGGCCCTTATCTTTTTTGGATCCACTTTTATGCTATCCTTGCAGACAACATGCCCCAAATAATGTACCTCGGTCTGAAAGAAGTTGCACTTGCTAAGTTTAGCATATAACTGATGCTCTCTTAGCAACTTCAACACTGTTGTTAAATTCTCAACATGTTCTTCCTCATTCTTAGAATATACTAGTATGTCATTAATGAATACAATAACAAACTTGTCCAGATAAGAATGCAACACAATATTCATCAAACAAATAAATGTAGTAAGAGCATTAGTCAAACCGAATGGAACAACAACAAATTCATAATGCCCATACCTGGTCCTGAATGCAGTCTTGAAGATATCCTCTTCCTTGATGCATACCTGATGGTATCCCGATCTCAAGTTGATCTTAGAGAACATGTCTGCTCCCTTCAACTGATCAAACAAATCATCAATCCTCGGCAAAGGGTACTTGTTCTTGATCGTTACCTTGTCCAGCTGCCTATAGTCAATGCACAATCTAAGAGTACCATCTTTCCTCTTCATGAACAACACTGGTGTACCCGAAGGCAATACACTCGGCCTAATGTACCCCTTGTCCAACATTTCCTTTAGCTACAACATTAACTCAATCGACTCATGTGTTCTTATCTTATAAGGTGCTTTTGATGGTGGGGCTGCCCCTGGCACCAACTCAATAAAAAAGTCCACCTCCCTGTGAGGTGGAAACTATGTATTGTCCTCAGGAATACATCCTTAAACTGCTGCAAAATTGGGTACTTTCTTAACACATCGATGTCCTCAACCTCCTTACTCTTGTCACTAGAAATGTGTACTGCAAACTTCACACAACCCTTTCTACAACTACACTTAGCCTGCATAGCAATAACCATCCTCACTGATGTAGGCTTCTTCTTCCCCTACAAAGTCCTCTTTTCCCCACTATCATCCACACACTCAATGGCCTTGTAGAAGTAATCCACTTTGGTTATGTGAAGGTACAACCAATCCATACCCAAAAGCATACTATATGAACCCAATGGAAGTACATTTAAATGTGTTGTTGTAGGCATACCATTTAACTAAAATTCACAAGCTCTTACCCAATGGTGAACTCGCTTCTTTGTACCTGTAACCAACTATACCAACCAATATTCTGCATGCATTTCTTTTCTCAAACCACACTTATCCACCAGGTCAGGATTAATATAAATATAGTTAGATCCAGGATCAATAAAAATAGAAACAACTTGATCACAAAGCTTACTATCCATCTCAATGATCGATACTTGATGATTCGCCTGCCTATTGTCCATAGCTGCATAGATCCGAGGAATGGTATGACCAAAATCACCAACTATATGCGCCTCCTGAGCACTCTATATCTAGGTTCTACCACCACTATGATACTACAGACAATCCCTCTTGCGATGATCCTTGCCACATATCCAACACTGCAATGGTTCCCTACCATCGTCTCTAGCTTGCTGCTCTCCACGTCCCTTCTCAGTGGTATCAAATCTCTTGTAAGGAATTGCATTTTCTTTCTCACTTGCATCTTGAGGTCTTCCTCTCTTTGGTGACCATTTTCATTTAGCTTTCTCATTTCTTTTCAAGTCATGCTTAGGCTGAACTTTGTGCTTCGACTGCTCATAACAATGCTTCAACTTTCGAATGGCCTCCTCCAACGATCTCGGCTCATTGAACTCAATCATGTCTTTGTATGCAACTAATAGTCCACTGATGAATCTATGAACCTTGGCCTTCTCCTCCCTGAGATAAGGGCACGTATCTCAACAACTCCAAAAATCTACTAGTATACTCATCATCTATCATAGAAACCATCTGCAACTCATAAAAATCCTTAGTTTTATCATTGTAGTACCTCGTAGACAAGTAATTATTCTTAAAGAGCCTTTCAAATGCATGCCAAGTCAAATCCTCCTTATGTATACCTTTGAAATTATTCAGGTCTTCCCACCAAATATCCACTTTACCTTTGAGACTGAAAGTGGTTATCTTTGCTTTCATGTTTTTTGAATAATCATGCAATCAGAAGAATTTCTTCATACCAAGAAACCATGCCTCTGCATCTTGTGATTTCTTCATCTCTCTGTCAAATTTAGGTGGATTTTCATTCTTAAAATCATCTGGCAAGTATCCCCTATCACTCCTCCTATAAGGATGATAACGATGACGATCATGATGCATATCAGAACCAGAATTGGAATAGTACCTGTGTCGATCACCTCTCTTATCTGAAGTGTCCAACAACCTTCCATCTCTGATCGTGTCAGATCAATCTGACCTATTTCTTCTAGGAGACCTATTGCCATATGCCCCATTAGTTTTGTCCTCATGTACATGGCTAATCCGAAGCAGTCCCTGGCGCTGCAAATCTGACAAACTCTGAAGTAGTATCACATTTACCTCTGCTTATTTCTCTTGTGCTTGCATGGTTTGTCATTGTCTGCTTTGCAACTCCTCATCTCTTCCTTCAGGTTTCTCAATGTGTCTGCCAAGTCAGAAGAGTTCCCCACACCACACTGCCCATCTGATGCATAGGGAGATTCTATGTAGTCTACCACCTTGCTAGCCATCTGATGTCTTTCTTACAAGGCATACTATGTCAGTCGAACCAAATTACAGTAAGCCAACATACCTTAGTATAATTTGGGGAGGATACCTTGTCTGAAAGATCATCAAATTATCATGATACATATATATCATAATCATAACAACATATAGACATATATTGAATAAATGTATCAACGCATAAACATCATTCTAGCTAAGGTCCAGTCATCAAGGCAAGGCCATATCAATAATGCATGTTGTGACCTCATGCATGACAAGAACCATTACTCCATTTCACACATTGCCACATGCACAAAGCATCATCAACTACACATACGTATGAACGCATGTAGTCGAACATAAGTGATAAATTCTTGTAACCAACCTAGAAGTTTGATACATATAATAAAAACATTCAAGAATGCACCTAACATACAAGGATGTAGTGAAGCGACATATAATCAACATCTAAGCGACATATAACCATATGCAACCAGTCATATACTTCCGATGATGCTGTTAGTGTTGGTCTTGAGCCCTCCATCGGTGATCAAAAGCTCTTTGCATATGCATAGGTAGGTGTCTCATCAGTATCAGTTTTGCATCCCGTTAGGCATGCCATAACACTGATGGAGGAGCTGGTCTTTGTTCCCTTCTTGGCTTTGCTGGATCAGGTCATATCATTTGAATGAGCTTCTGTTACACTTGTTTTATTTTTGTCTTGAAATCCCAAGTCTAGGTCTAGGGTTTTGGTCAAAATCACTGCAAGGTCATGAGTCAAAGGTCTAATAGTCCCCAGCAAGCCGGAAGGAGGTATGTAAATATGTTCCAGTGATATTTTTCATCAGCTACAGCTCATTTATACCTTGTATTTAAAAACTCTGTTTTTAAACCCAAGGTCATGTGAAATTTGCAAAAATAAGGAAAATTTTCAAAATTTTTCAGAATGTCGGCAATAACCCTGATTTCCTCGCCAGAGTCCATTAGATAGTCAACCTGCAAAAAGAACCAAGTGAGAGCACTCAAAAGATCAATTTCAGGCAAAGTGAAACTTAAAACAGTGTTAAAATGAATGTCAAAACATACAACATTAGAAAGTGGGTTTGATGATTTAATTTTTTCTAATGTGGGCCTATAAAGACTAAATTTCCCTCTTCATAGCCTCATTATGCATTTGCAAGCTTGCAAAACACAAGAGAGAGCTCAAAGAGGGCGATTTGCAGCAATTGGGTCATTTCCAAGGGGCGCGACCACTCGAACTTGGGGCGCGACCAGTTGGGCGGGGCGCGACCACTCAGCGCCACTCCTACATTGCGACCACTCAGAGGGGGCGCGACCACTCGAACCTGGGGCGTGACCACTCGGCCTGAGTTTGCCAGAAACCCTCCAAATCAATTAAATCGCCCTCCCAAGTGCCAAATCGATCGAGGTAGGCTCTAAATTCATCAATGATGCCAAGGGATGATTGAATGATGATGTGTCTAATGGTTTTATCCTTTAAGATTTTCAAGAGAATTGGTGAATTTGGATGTTGTTAATGTAGGCATTATGCTAGGGTTTGTGTGTTTTCTCAAGGTTTTAACTCCCTCTTATCCCATCCTTGTTTCCTTTTAAATTACATTCACAAATGTTAATACATGTTTATCTCTTATTTCATTTGCAAGAAATGCTAAATTTCCCATCCCATATTCCTAAAAAAAAATCTATCCCTCCCCAAATCCCTTTACAAAACCCTAATGCCACTCATATTCCACCCAAACCCTAATACCCTCCCCACAGCAAACAAACTAAATGGACCAACAGCAAGGAAAACAAAAGAATAACAAAAAGAATATAAAAATATTATGTGAAAACAAAGATAGCAATAATATGCCAAAATGACCAAATATAAAAAAAAAAAAAAAGAGATATTGTTGTGTATAAAAAAAAGAGGCAATCTGCTATTATGATATTCATAAAAAAAGAAAAATTAAAAAATGCAGCTGTATATATTTAGAAAATGGACATATTGCTGTGGTTATGGTCTACAAAATAATGTTGCTGTGTCTCCCAAAACCAAACCCTGTTTTCCCTTTTTTTCTTTTCCTTTTGAAGTTGTCAATCTCCTTTTGACAAAAATTTAAATAAAGCCCTCCTTCCCCTACGACCAAATGTACATGAATCCCTTTCAAATAACAGAGTTTGCTTCATGATGTACATTAAAGGACAACAACTCAAATGAACAATGTTGTCCCATACCCCTGTTGAAATGTATGTCCTTTCCCTTAGTCACTATCATACATGTTTTCCCTTATGATAAATCCTAATAAAGTATTTCGTTGCAAATGATTTCCTGAAAGATGAGATGATATGTTAACATTTTGTGAATTATCCCTAAAAATCCCTGTTTTTATATTTTTCCCATTCCTTATTAAAATTCCCTCCCCTAACATTTCCCTTATGATTTTTTCCCCTTGAAAACAGCATACTTCTCAGCATTTTGCAGGCAGAGACAGCAGTTGTATTTATCTTTCAGCTGGCCCATCTTGCTCCAAAACCATGTCAGACACTGAGACTTATGAGCAAGGTGATGACCATTCATCATCTACAGAGGTGGAGGTACAACAGAGGCCTCGTAAGGGGGGCAAAGGTGGTCATCATAGGAGACAGGAACCTACCTCTTTGGCGAAATTGCAGGCTTGTCCTTTGGCAATGAATGGTTTTCGTTACATGTCATGTTTTCAGTTTTGTGAGAGGCTTGCTCAGATTCAGCATCATAGGGAGTTGGCACGCTTATTTGTTTTTCACCTTCATGATGGGCAGGTCACTCTTGCAGGAGTGAATTTTGTACTATCTCCGGAGATGATTTCAGAGGCTACCGGGATACCGAATGTGGGAGAGGTGTGGCCCAAGCGCAAATTGTTGGATTTTGTTTATTTTGAGCCATATGTCAGGCCCTCATTTGTGAGTCATTTGTCAGGGGTCTTTCCTTTGATATTCCTCCGGGCGGAGTATGCTTTGGTCATGCGGCTTATTATGCATTACTTTACATGCGAGGGACGATTTTCACAGGTCTTCTCTTGTCACATTCGCCTGTTGATGCAGTTTACCCGAGTGAGGATGATGAACATCCTGGTTTTCTTCTTCCAGGACATTTAGAGGATGTCGTCCGTGTTTCAGAGGCAGTCCCCATTTCAGCAGCATAGGAGTTTGTGCCATCATGGTCTCATTCAGCTTGTTGTTTCTTATCAGTTGAGTCAGCAGGGCATTCCATGGGCAGACTTCATTTCTCATGAGGACTTTACAGCGCCATCACAGTCACAGCTAGAGCCAGAGGCCATTCATGAGGAGGGAGGTCCATCACGCCAGCCCGAGATTATTGTGCCGACACATGTTGTTTCCCCGCTACAGTGTACATATCAGAGAGGTCATAGAACCTTGTTTGCAGCAGCTCGACGAGTATTTTCTCCACAGCAGGTGGAAGGGGTCTTGTCATCATCATCAGATCAACGAGTGTTATCTCCACACCAGGTGGAAGGGGCCTCGTTGCCGACAGCAGCACAGGTAGCAGAGAGGGGCAAGCAGCCCATGATTGAGGAGAGAGTGTCAGGTGATCTGGTCATTGATCTTAACGTCGATTCTCCTAGCACAGAGCTCAAGGATATCATCCGAGAGAAAAGCACCAAGATTCATTCACTGCAAACACAATTATTGATGGCAAAATGGATAATCAAATATTTGGAGCAGCAAAACAAACAACTTGAGGATGAGAAAGAGTTGGATGAGCTATGGAGGATTCGAAGTGATCGAGTCATCAACCGTAGGAGGCCCGGTGACTTGCTGCCC
>APFE030314872.1:39800-91178 GCA_000404065.3 Pinus taeda
ATACCTTGTATTTAAAAACTCTGTTTTTAAACCCAAGGTCATGTGAAATTTGCAAAAATAAGGAAAATTTTCAAAATTCTTCAGAATGCCGGCAATAACCCTGGTTTCCTCGCCAGAGTCCATCAGATAGTCAACCTGCAAAAAGAACGAATTTAAAACACTCAAAAGGTCAAATTCAGGCAAAGTGAACTTAAAATTAGTGTTTCTAATTGGTCAACTCATCATATTGAAAAATCCACCGAGTTTGACCCGAGAGAGCCTTCTCATACCTCGTAGGGCTAGCTACGAGGTGAAATGGTTTGATGTAGCTTTGAGGTTTGTCTATCTCAACCTAGGTGAAATCTCAAGCGCTAACAGGTCACATAATAGAATTTCAAAACTCAAAGATTCTTAAGGGAAAGAGCTTGTCACCCACAAAGAAATGGAATCTGTCCTAGTACAACACTTCCTTAGCATTGCAGAGGAGCCTCTCTTAGATAGGTCACAGTTCATCAACAAATTCACAAGGCACATCCCCAAGCTTGTAACAAGGGAAGACAATCATAATCTTAATAGGATAGTTTCTAAATATGAGGCCAGTGAAGTGATCAATGGAATGAAAAATGGGAAAGCTCCTGGCCCAGATGGTTTCACTGTTGACTTCTTCAAAGCATGCTGGAAAACAATCAAACAAGACATCCTTTATGCAGTGGAAGACTCAAGAAGATCCAGATCGGTCTTGAAGGCTCTCAATGCCTATTTCCTAGCTTTGATTCCAAAGCAGGAAAAAGCTATAACACTGGATAGATTCAGACCCATAGCTTTATGTAATGTGGTGTACAAAATTATTTCCAAAGTGATCGCTAACAGACTCAAACCCCTTCTTCCAACTCTTGTCTCAGAGGAGCAGACTGGTTTTGTGGAAGGAAGAAAAATTATCAACAACATCATACAAGCTCATGAGATGGTACACTCTCTTCAGAGAAACAAGCAAGATGGTATGATCATACAGCTTGACCTAGCGAAAGCTTATGACAAGCTAAGCTGGTCTTACATTAGGGCAGTGTTGAAAGCTTATGGTTTTGACTACAATTGGATCAGATGGGTTATGGCCCTTGCATCCACGACTAGTTTTTCAATCCTGCTTAATGGCTCGCTCTCAAGAACCTTCATGCCTTCTAGGGGTCTCAGACAAGGAGATCCGCTCTCCCCCTTCCTCTTTGTGCTCATGATGGAAGGGCTAGGCAGAGCAATAAAAATGGCAAGCACTGAGGGAAGAATCCAATGTTTGAAACTCAACATAGATGGAGTTGCTTCAACTCACCAACAATTTGTGGATGACAGTATGTTGAAGGGAATTCCCATGGTCAAGGAAGTCAGAGCTTTTAAACAAATCTTGAATGACTTTTCTATGGCCGCTGGTGAAGAGGTAAGCCTTGAAAAATCAAAGTTTTCTATTTTAACACTGACATTGCTATTCAGAGAAACCTTACCAGAATTCTAGGGTTCCAAAGGGATCAATTACCCTTTAAGTACCTTGGAATGCCCCTTACATGAAAACCTCTAAGCAGATGAGTGTGGGAGCCGATCATGAAAAAACTTCAGGATAGGGTCAGAAAATGGGCTTACAGATCTTTGAATTTAGTAAATCACCTTGTGCTCACAAAAGTTTTCCTGCAGGCCATACCCATATTCATGATGTCAGCTCTTCCTACTCCTAAAGGAGTTTTACAACAAACCAGGAACAAAAGAGATTTTCTTTGGGGAAAAGACGAAGAGAAAAACATATGGGCTTTGGTAGCTTGGGATAAGCTCTACAAACCTAAGGCCCATGGAGGTTTGGGGCTTCATGACCCTAAAACCCTCAACAGAGTATCGGGTGCAAAGCTTTGGTGGAGGTGGCTTAAGGAATCAGCAACCCCATGGGCCAAGCTTTGGAAATATAAATATGCAAATAATTGGCAGGAGAATGATCATATCTGAATGTTTGGGGTTATCAAGGGCTCCCACATCTGGAATCTTGCTTGGGAAAATAGAGGCATTGTCCAACACCACAGCTTTTGGGAGATCCGAGCTGGGAACATGGCGAAATTCTGGGAGGACAATTGGTAGCAAGAACCAAACTTGTTTAGGGAAGAACTAACAACTCTCAAGAATGATACTGACAACAAAGGTTTATTCATGGTAAGTGACTTCTAGAATAAGGTAAGGAACAATGGAAAATGGAGAATATGGAAGGATCTAGGCTATAGGGAAGAGAGCCCTTTGAAAGCTCAGGTAGACTCTCTAGCTATGGACTTGGAATAGAGGAATATTTTGGTATCATCCTCGCCTGACCAACTAAGATGGGGAAGAAACACAGAATGTAACTTCATCCTCAAAGAAGCCAAAAGAATAGCCCTAGGTTTGATTATCAAAACCCTGATAAGGTATGGAAGGACCTTTGGCAGCACCCGCTCGGATGAAAATAAAGTTTTTTATGTGGTTGGTTCAACAAAAGAAAATTCTAACCTGGGAAAATCTTCTAAAGAGAGATTTTGTTGGCCCAACCAAATGCTATCTATGTGGATCACAAGAGGAGACAATGGAACACTTACTCAACCTCTGCCCATTCACCTCTACCTTGTGGGACTCGGTGGCCTCAATCTTCAGGGAAACTGACAGGGATGGCCTCAATATTACCAACACTTTAAAGAATTGGAGAAAAGGCTTCCCAGGCAATGAGATCATCAACAAAGCTTGGACTCTAGTTCCAAGCTTCTTAATCTGGGATGTATGGAAAGAACGTAATGGCAGGATTTTCAAGAACAAAACTGGCTCAACCTAGAACACTATTGCACAAATATTAAGACAACTCAAAGAAACTGTTGGTGCCATGTTAGGGAGACCTTCGGAGAGCCCAACTCTGGCCTAGGACGCTCCTATACTGCTGCAGTTGGGTCTCCATTTGCTACTTCCCCAAAGCACACACAAGGATGTGAGCCAGATAAACACTAGTAAAGACTTTTGGCAACCTCCTCCTCATGGTTTCTTGAAAATTAACATAGATGGAGCCTCTAAAGGTAACCCGAGGACGGCTGGTTTTGGAGGGGTCATCAGAGATGATCAGGGGTGCATAAGGACATCTTTCATAGTCATTTGGGGACTGCCACTAATAACATGGCAGAGCTCATGGCATTAGAGCAGTGCCTGGAAATACTAATCAAGTCAAATTCACATAATGTCATCATTGAAGCAGGCACGTAATTGGTTATTAATGAGTCCAAGAAGATCTGTAATGGAAAAGCACCTGGAAAAGTTTCAAAACATTGGCAGATTTCACAGGTCTTTCAGCGCATCCATTCCCACCTACAAACCCTCAGAACAACCAACTTTGTTCATGTGTGAAGAAATTCCAATATGCTAGATGATTGTCTCGCGAATGAAGGAGTGTTTTGCAAGGAAAGTTATAACAGGTATGCTTGGGATTCGACACCCTCAAGGAAATTGTGTGAGGATTGTCAAAGGCAGGTGGCCAAAGACATGGAAAACTTCCAAACTATTAGGAATGTACAAGAGGGAAGACTTGTGGAAGCAAGAGAAAGCGGAAGCGTAAGTCATTCTTAATCGTCGATCCCCCAAAAAAATAAAGGAAAAAAATGCTTAAAACAGATCTTTGCAAAGGGGAGAGGAAATTGGTAAACAACAGGCCTCTTAGAAGGTCATCGACCACAGATTTTGACAGCCTTCATCATCGAATGGCCATCGGGCAGAAAAGTAATCGAATGTTAACTATTCAAGCAGACCTGATTATTTTTAGATTAGCAGTTTATAATCTTCATCGGGTCTGAAAATAAGGTAAAGTTCGTGCAGGTTTCTGTTTCGATATCACGGAGGACTGTCAAATCAATAGGAGTTTAATCGTGTGGTTTTCGGGTTCTAAAAGTGATCAGAGCTTAAGCTTCAAACCGAACCCGAACATTTATAAACCAATGCTTCATAATCCTTATCGGGTCTGTGAACCAGGTAAAAGGGGTGTATGTTGCTGAGATGATAGTGTTCATGACCGTCAGATCTCACGGGATCTAAATCGAAAGGAGATTGGGTTTCAACATGGGAGGAGGCTAGGTCCAAAAACGGACTTGAAGCTTTACACTTTGACTGTCTATTTGCATTGTCAGATCCGTAAAGCTGGTAAAGGTCGAGCTTACCTTTGAAGAAAAATCCTTATTAACTGTCGGATCACCGGGGTTCTCATTGAATGGCCATCGGGTGGATCATGGATGGTGACTTAAAGTGTAAGCCTCAGGCTGATGGTTTCAGGTTTATTTCAGGTTATGTAGTTGGTTACTCTTTATAGGGTAGCCCTTGATGGTCCTTACTATTATAAATTCATTTAACATATGTAATATTTCTTGTGGTTAATAGAAGGATCCACTCTTACTTGACCAAAAAAAAAGTTATGCCATATTTGTCACACACATACTACCAATTTCATCTCCATATCCCCCCATATTAAAAATGTGTATGTCATCCTTTTACATTTTAGATCCTTTCATCCACTTGATGGAGTCATAACTTACCATTAATGGCACACACAACCCATGATATCATCCACATACCTTTTTCTTGACAAACTCCATGAATGTGGTTCTTTCCTTAGTTTTGACACCATGTATGATTTCTATTTCTTCATTGGCTAATGAGCCTACCATCCTATTTAATTCTCTTATCATATGTTTGGCTTAGGTTTTAGGAAAAGAAGAGGGGATTTCCACAATTCACTTGTAAAGGGATCTTAGTTTAAGGTTGCAGGGGCAGTTCTAAGGTTGAGAAGTCTGATTGTATTATTGGAGTCCCGCACTTTAATAAGTGAGCTAATTCTGGACCAAGATGATTCCTTGTAGGAGGTTTTACATTCCTACTTAGTTATTGGATGTTGTACCTAGTCTCCATGAATAACATGATTCCTTTTTTCCTATTGTGATTATAGAGTACTCTACCACACCTACCACCCTTGGGTTTTTCTTTTAGGTCCCATCAAAGAAAATTATGTAAGGTTAATATGTGGACATAGCCATTTCCTAAACTAATCTCATAAGAGATTTAGTTTCCAATATTTCTTTCTAATGTGTGGAAGAATAGATAATTTCTAGATGTTGTAATGGAAATCCCATATTTCCTCGCAAGTATCTATCATATGAGGTCTATAAAGCTTAGGATTTTTGTCCCTCGGTATGTTTTACTAGAAATGTTTTGGCTATGTGAGTTGTTATGGTAAGGTTGATGACATTGTCTTGAAAAAATGTTCTATTTCTTTTGAGCCAAATATTCCAGCACACATACGTAGGAAGAATCATCCATGTCATTCACTTGAGCACTGTAGGAATTTACAGGGTAAGTTCCTCAGACAGAACACCAAAAGGACACCGCTCACAAACAGATCATAGATCAATACACCAGTATTTTGACGTGGTTAAAACCCTCAGAGAGGGAAACAGTCCACGGCCTGCACCAAAGTGGCTACTACAGGCAATTTATTAATAAAAGAATGAAAATTTACATAAGCTTCTCTCATGCACGGTTAACCTACAAATGACCCTCCATGCGCTCTAAATAGAATTCATGGACCAATCGGGTGTCAAGCCACGGATCAAGTGTCGGTAATACCGAGGAGAGAATGAACCGTCGGATCACTACATATCGTGACCGTCGGATTGTAAGTTACAAAATGTACAACGGTAAAGAAACACACTTTACCTAACTCTATACCTAACTCTATACTAGACCAAGTTGAACTTAACTATTCCTATGTGTCGGAATATCCTAACACCTTAGTGGGTTTATCATCTGTAGTGACTCCAATAGCATGTAGGTCCCTCTCTAGGGCAATAGCCTCTTCATAGGTTTCTGTTAAAGTTTGTTTTGTAGCTTTATTTACAAACTTCACAATACTGGTTGGCAAGGTAGAAGTGTAGTAGTCGATAGTGATGGATTCATGAGGTTTTGTGTCATTCGAGAACTTGATCAAAATATGGTTAAACCTTTGATTGAAATATTTTACCTTTTCTTTCTACTCCATATTGAGACTACTGAACTCCTTTAGTAACATGGCAGGGGTTTTGTCTTCAGCAAATTTCTCAAGAAAGATCCTTTTGAATACCCTCTAATTTTGGATGGTGTTTGGAGGAAGGTTGTGGTACCATAGAAATTCTCTGCCATCCAAGATACATGGAAATAGAACACATGAAATGTAATCATAACATACCTCAAGTGCCTGCAGATGTAGGTAGAAAGTGTCTAAGTGATCTTATGAATTCACTGTCTTGTCAGGGCCATATTTCATTAAGAGCTTCTCCGCATATCTTAACATCTATAAGACACCCTAAAGTGCCAATGGGCCCCAAGTCATTCAATCTATATTTCGGTTTTCCATGTTGTCTTCTTCATTGTCTTCCTCTTCCTCTTCTAAATCTAATGATTCCTCTTCTGAATCTGTTGGTTCCTCCTCTACTTCTCCTCCTCCTTCATTTCCTTCCCCTTTGCCTCCTCTTCCAGAACTTGAACCTAATAGTAAGGGGTTACCTCCTTCTTCTCCTTGAAAGAGCTAAGGTTATTCTTATTTCTCCATAGATTCTACTATCTGTTCAAGGGCGACAAGAACCACTTCTTTAACAAATGTAACTATTACTCTTGTGTGGCTATTCTTGTTCTTTTTTTTATAATATAGAAGAGAGTACACTCCTAGAATCAGTGCAACAACTTCTGCAAATTGATGGGTGATGGGACAAAGAGCTTGGATTTGTTGGTATGGGATTTCACTTTCAGGCGAAGGAAGTGAGGAATTACCAACTCCAAAGTTGCAGGTAGGGGAGAGGGAGTAAATGTTACTGCCTTGACTAGAGAATGGATGAATGGGGTTGGTGTGGCAATCAACCATAAAATATTGATTTCCCTCCTTCTAGCACCAGAAATGTTGACAGTGCTAGATCCATCAACATTTAGGGGATCTCCTCAATATGAGGTACCAATTAGACCTCACACCAATTGGTGTATGATTCCCATCCGATATTATGGCCCAATTGCCAAATACTTAGAGATTTTCCTCATCTTTGGCTTTTAGCACAAGAGAGTGTTGTAATGGTACCTTCGAAAAGCAAGGTGAGTGTGCAATGTAACTATGTATGGGTTCTCTTATTACAAAAGGGGGGAGAAAAGTGAGGGTCTAAGTGAGAGGTAATAGTACCACCTAGGAAGAGACACTTCAACTAGGCAAACATGTCCAACATCAAGTGGAATAGTCGACAATGGATACGACAGTCGTTAAAACCCAATAACAAGGAAAGATCCATCTACCATCCAGTATAATAGTCCACAATGGATGTGACAGTCATTATAATTGATGAACAGGGAAAGGTCTTTCTAGTATCCTGTGGAATAGTCCATAAGGATGAGATAGAAATGATAACCCTTACACCACCATCCCAACAAGACAAGCACTAAAACAACTGAAGTAGTTCAACTATCTTATTACATGTGAAACAAACATGAAATATAAATTCTCACAGAATAGTCTTACAAATATCCTTAAGTCATGCATGGAAAAGTGCTAGCCTAAAAAGGCTTTTGTATTAAGAAAAAGTTCTAAGAAACATATTTACATCATACATCACTAGCCCCAGTAGTGGGACATTGGAGCCACTCCTTTCTCCTGAAAGAGTTGACTGGAATTCTCTATGCTTTATGGGACGATCCAATGTGAAAAGTCCTTTTCTCATGCAATTAGGGTGTATATATAACCAAGGGGTTATTATTGAACCTTGTGACTCTTTGAATACCCTCATGAATGTTCAACTTCCTATGACTTTTCAACTGACATGACTCTACATATTCATGTGTGTCCATTGGACTTCCACTTTAAATTACATTTCATTTACAATAAACATGGCTCATAATAGTGATGTGGCCTTTAACAAATCATGACATGACTTGACATGACACTACTAAGATGGAATATCTTGTTGAGGTAACAATGTCAAGTCACTCTTGCTGCCGAGTGACATATGTGTTCTTGGATGTGATTTCTATTCTCCTCCTCATAACTTGATGATGCAGGGTCTTCAATGATCTTTGGTCTTGAGAGGTGGTTGCATGCATGTGTTCCCTTTTCTTATTCTTGATAATATTCCTTGTCCGTGTAGCTATAAGTGAGTCTTCTAACATGTTTGCACCTTATTCTCCTTCTTCATCATCTCGCAATGATCTAACTATGTATAATTTCCTAGAATTCACTCATGATGGGACAACATCAAATCCAAAATCTCCCTAGTCTAAGATGATGCATTGTTATCCATGGACTGGGCCCAGGACATGTGATCTGCTAGGAAAGATGGCCCAGTAATTGTGAAATTCATAGTTCCAGGTGACAGGGAGGGATATTTTTCATTGATACAACACAAAGCGTAGCTCCGGCTTGGCTAAGGAAATTTTGAGCACATTCCTCATTATGTGGAAAATTTGCAAAGGGGCCATTGGGAGACAGGATTATGTAGTTGAGATAGTTAGTGGTTGAAGCAATATGGGACCCTGGGAGGCAGGTTTGCAAAGCTTTCAAAGGCAACGCAATGTAGGCTTGGTTCTCTATGCATTGTGGGGTTCTAGAAGGAAAGGGGGAAGCTTGAGGACTGATCTTGCAAAATGCATAGTTCATGTCATGCTGGGAGGAGTTACTGCATAATTTTTGGGATGAAGCCTAACTTATTAGCTCTAAAATTGTGTAGTGAAACTGCCCTAGGGAACAATGGATGTGCACTGAGCAGTTCCTGGAAGCAAGGTTGCAGCAATGAGGGTAGGACTACATAGTGCACAGTTCAATTAGCATCTGGTGAAAGTGAGTTGCCTAGTCGGAAGGATTTTTGGAGAAATGGCTAAGTGCGGGAGGAGGGTGAGCTTGTGAGAAACTTGAACTTGTGATCAAACACTTAGCATACTTCGACTACATGACAACATAGACCACCAGAACAACAAGGCAAATCATTACCCTCTATGAGACTATCCTAAAACGAAAAGTGACAAGTGCAAATTTTAAGATGGACTTAGGATGACTATGACGTCACTTATGTGACAGTCCTTAAAACTTTGTGTATGAGTGCAACAAATGTTTACATAGCTAGGAAAACTCAAATACACAAAGACCAACCTTCAAAATCACCATAAAAGGGCCACAAGAATCACAAAACAATCAAACATGCCAAAAGGAAATAGTTGATCAAACAAGCGTACGGGGTGAAAAGACTCTAAGAAAGCTCATGAAATGAGCTCAAGTATTTGCAACAATAGAGGTGAAGGCTAAGGAAGGCTCTGAAATTTAAGTGCAAGCCAAAATTTTGGAGGGTGTTGTAGCCACTACAACACAACCCTAGTAAAAAATCCATGTCAAAAATACAAGACCACAGTCATGGGACACGTATTCCAAGTTGAATTGTGGGAATAACATCCTAGCATGTGTTCATTTTAGCTATTGTGACTAAGGAAATTGGAAAAGACAATGGTTAAGGCTTTGGAAAGTAAAATGCCACTTTTAGCACATTTATTTATGAAAATAATGGAAATTATTAGAAAAGGAAGGTGAAAGGTCACAGGTTTCATGTGAGGATAAAATAAGGAAAATAATGGAAAATAAAGAAAATAGATGCCTAATTGATAAAAATCTTCTGAGGATTAGTTGGTACTTTTTTTTTAGTTTAGTTTTGGAAATCTCTCGTTATTATATCTCTCCCTCTCCCTCTCCCTCTCATTCTTGGACACTTAGAATTTTCTTGGAGCACTTTGGAATTGGATGAAGAAAGGAAAACAAGGCAAGAGGGAGGAAGAAGCAAGCAAGGAAGAGCAAGATCAAAAAGCTACAACAAGATTCTTTGCAGGTATTGATTTATATGTGTGATTTCCTTGCTATATTTGGCATACATTGTATTTCATGTGGTTCTTTTCTATCACGTCATGGGTTTTTCCAGGTGTGACAGTGTTTTTCAGCCTAGCCTTTCCATTTCCAAATAGCCATGGTGGGATGGGGTTCTCATGTTTTGGTTGAGATGGATTTCCAGATAGATTAAAACCTAAGTAAGGTGGATCTCTAAAAGAAAAAAAATGGCTTAGTGATCCTTGAACCAAATTGTGGATTGCAGTAAAGCTACTATCCTAGTGACCCCTGAACCAGACTATGGATTTTGTTAAAGACAGGTATTGTGTGCCTCAGTGTGCCTAGGAATCCTCAATGGCTTAATGGTGGGATATACATTAAATACTATAGATGGTTTCCCTTGATTTGGCCCAAGAATCCTTGCCAGTGAATGAAAGGATATATGGTAAAGCCTAGAGGGTGGAGTCTGTGTTGTCTTCAGGGGGCCTGACCTAGATTCTGCATTAGTTAACCAAAAAAATCCCTACACTACTAGCCCTTTCAGCATCAGCCCACGCAGCGCGGACTGAAGTCTCACCTGACGTAGTATGGGGGGATGCCGGAACCAAGTTTCCACACCCTTGAGATGGTTGTGATGTCGGTTTATTCCAACTATACCTGTCTTCGTGCAAGGTTCTTCATGCTCTAGTCTATCCTTAAGTACCTTCACGATCTATTACAACTAACTTTTGTGTAGCCCTAACCAGGGTCCAAAGTCCTTTCGCACTGATATGGCAACGAACTACACTATTTCCCAAACTAGACTAAGTATCTTACTTATCTTATTGAAATATCTTAATTATATTCACATAAACAAATGTTCTTACTTGTGTTCACTTAACTAATACAATTATACACATTCACGTATCATATAAGCATTAGAAGTGAAATTCCTAACCAATATCACAAATGCATAAACAGGAAATAAAGATGCAAAAATGATAGAAACTTCTCTTTATTAATACTTCTAGATGATTAGAGACTCGACTCGCCTTGTGCACTCAGCTACAGGGGTCCGCGTACTCTGATGTAGACTACTAGGCCTCTGTGCGCTCAACTGCAGAGCCTCTACTTACTCTATGACCCAAAACTTAGACTTACAATTCAAAGCTATCTCGCATACATCATATCTTCATTATTCGATCTATCTTGTGTCTATATCTACTTAGAGCTTCACTCTAGCTATAGAAAGCCATTATTACATTATCAAAATAAGGGCAAAAAACCCTATGACCCTTTTAACAACTATTCGTTGCGCACCCACAAAATGTGGAGTCTTTACATTGGAATTACAAAATTGGACCAAAATCTGGGCTCTAAGCCCCAAAACTACCCTTGGGGGATCCTGCTCCCAATAGGCCCCCAATACAAACATCGTGACTTACCCTTGAGTCACTTTGTAGGTGCAGAGATCTTAGCGTGAAGACCTCCCAGCTCTGTTTGGATCCCTCCAACTTCGACTATGCACTGAGCGGCAGCCTGCTGGACTTCTTCCACGCGCTATTCAGTGACTATTGCTGTTGAACTATTCCCCTAAATTTTCTCCTGAGTTTCTTACAGTTGTGCGAGCATTGCTTCAATGGAGGCTGTAATTGTATAAGCCTCATTGATTCATGGTTGTAGGCGTGCTTTTAAGACTGCTTCCTTATGCTGAGCGGCATTCACTTGTTCCTTGAGCCTCCTTTTCCTGCTACACCTTGTAAGCCTCTATGTAAGGAAAATTGTCTGCATGGTCCCTTTTAACTCATCATATTTATGTTGCAGATCATGTGCCTATGTCTCTAGGTGCTCTATTTTTGGGTCCTCCTGTAAGGTGGTTAGGACCTCAAATGATTGTTCAAAAATTTTCATGTAGTATGTCACTGCATTGTCAACCGCCCCCATTGCTATTGTGACCGTGGTGGTATGCTATTCTCTAACATCCGGTGGAGTTGAAGGCTAAGCCTTCAATGACAGTTCTATGATCTATAGGTTCAGCTCCAACTAAACCTTGGTCATCTCTACTTTTGTGTCTAGCACCCTTGTGGCTAACTTACGGATGCACGCCTCCATCGGTTCCTCTGCTTGAATGGCCAACTTTGGGACCATCTGGCAGGCTTCCTCCACAACCTGTATTATCTTCCTATTCTACTCCACAGTCTCATTGTACTATAGGCTAAACTGCTCAATGTTGATGTGATGCTAACTCATTACCTATATAGCGTGACTCTCCCTGGCCCGCAGTTCCACAGTGACTCCATCCTACAAAAGATAGAGTGTCTCCTGAGGGAGCGTGGCCATATTTAATCCAACCCCTTTCAAACTACTGACCATGGCCTTGTTGGCCTCTCTTTTTGTAGCGGGTGCTCCATCTGGTAGCACTATCATGTTGGTCACCATGGCACGCAAAATTTCCTCGATAGCTGAAGTGCCAACTACGAGACTAGTGGACACTACGCCAGCCTGTGCACTGTGAACCTGCAACTCCTGTATTTCTGTTTGGAGAACCCCCATTACCAACTATTTTTGTTCCTAAAACTACTAGTGGGATTCTACGGTGACATCCCTCAACATTTCATCGATATCATGTAAATCCCCCTCAATGAAGGTGATTGGGTCAAACGATGTCTTTAATTCCTTTGACCTATTTTACAGCACTGTCCTCTTGTGTGGTCATGGATGCTTGAGCTGGGTGGACATCGTCTGCGTGTATGGGCCACCTTGTTCTATGTCTGTCTCTAGCTCGGGCGAAGGTGACTTTTGTCCTTCATGCTCTTCTTTGCCTATTTTTTCTATTGTTCCACCAACATCGTAGTGTCACGTGCTACCTGGGCCTTAGTCGCTGCTTCTTCTTTCCTGCGCTTTTCTACTAGTTGCACCATCTAAATTTTTGTCTCTTCCTTCTTGCACTACATGGTGGAATTATTTGTTTCTACCGCAGAGCTAGCTAGAGCATGCCACTCCAACAACCAAGAATCAAGGACTGTGAATATCACATCTTTAGTCACCAAATACGGTAAATCATGCCACGTCTTCATAGGGTCCTTCCCTGCCCTAATGAAGACATAGTGGAAATCTGCTTTGAACTCTAGAAACTGTGGTAGACTGTGGGCAATAACCATAGCTTGTGATTGATCCCCATCCTGATATTCATCTCCATGAGCACCCAAAATATCTTTCTCTCTCTGATCCTCTATGCATCCCTAGTTTCCCACATTGAAGCGTACTTCGTTGTTTCTAGAAGGTCCTTCGCGATTGAAGGGAACTGGTTATCTTCAGGAAACTCCCATGCCAATAGTACTATTGATAATAGGAGCCATGCGTAATGAAATTTTTTTCCCTTCTCCTGTGCCTCACAGCAGTTCACAAGGAACTTGTCGCATAGATAGTTCACCTAGTTGAACTAGACCCCTTCTGCACACTGCACCACTAATCCAACCACTGGCATGAGCATCTCATCCATATGTCACTTCCGCATTACCTTCCCTACCAATATCTGTGGCGTCACCTTGACAATAGGCTTGTTAATGTTGGAGATGGCATACCCTTGCTTCTTCTTCTCCAACTTAAACTTCTTTTTCATTACTTCCATGAGGGCCAATTTGCCACCTTTTCCCTCTGAAATGTTTGCTGGGTCCTCTCGTGAGCAAGGTAGCCATGTAATCTAGTGAATCAGATGGTCTGTGATGGGGGATGGGCTCCTCTAGCCACAAGCACCCATCATGCACCAAGCAGAGTAGCTGCTTGATGACGAAAATGGACTAGGGAATGGTGGTAATGCAGCACCCAGAGCAAGTTTAGAAACCCTTCTTTCTCCACACCTTTGAACCATTTCCGTGGATCTAATTGGATTGTTCCAGTAGTTGCATCAACACTCTAGCACATTAGCTTTGTAGTCACTAAATGCAGAACTTCTCATGGTTAGATAGGTCCCAATCTTCAAATTTCAACATGGGAACCCATCCCAAGTGTGCTCCCTCAAAAATAATATCATCTGGGAGTAGCAGAGTTTGCAGAGAGCTCTTACTCTCATCTATATTCTTCGGCACCTTGGTTTTACCCTTTCATGGAGGAACATATTCAAGTAACTGTGTAATAGGGTCCACACACTGGGTTTCAACGTCAATCTCTACATCCTCTTCCTCCACTAGGATTTCTTCAAACTCTTCCTCCTCATCAGCCTCTAGATAAATGACCTTCCCCTTTTCTTGCAATGTGAGCTTGGTCCTTAGTGGATTTTTGGGTGAGACACGCACTGGTATCATGGTCTGCTTATCCTTCTTAGGTCTCGGTGTTCGGGGTGATTTAGGGACCTCAACAAATATTTTGGCACTCTTTGGGGCTTCCACTTTCACAATTTCCTGCGTGGCTTCCTCGGCTGTCACCACTCTGGTGTCCATGGCTTCTTCGAGTGCTGACATAACGCTACTCCATAGTTCTTTCAATCTCTCTGGAAGTTGTTCAAACAACTAATTCACTTTCAAAGTCTCGAATAAGTCTCGGTTCATGAATACTTGAGTGCGCAAAAACTTAGTTCTCAAATTGCCAAGTGTTGTTTGTGGGACAACCACTTGTATTTTATAGTGCCTTTTGAATTTGAATTCAACCATTCCCCCCACATTCGGTCCATTAATGCTAGATTGGCAGCATATTTCAAGAATCTAGCCCATAAAGTTTTCCTTAAACTCTTGCCACTCACTCCATTTGGCCTCAAACCAAGCATCAAATCATGAATATTGACTTTAATGGTCACTATCCAGCAGACCTGCACACCACCGCAGCTATCCTTGCACTGTCGTGGACCCTGTGACAATTTTCTACTGTGCGTAGTCCTGACATCGTGTAGTTCCCAGGTATAGTAGTTTATAGTCCTGCACCTCCTTTTAGCTGCCTGGAGCACTAAGATTGTGCCACTTTCATATAGTCACATCAGTGGATCATCGATGTATGGCTTCAAGTGACTGCCATTCACCTTTCCTAGGAAGGTTTCTCCATTTAACTTGACTAGTTGTACCATGCCTCCATCGGTAATCTCCTTAATAATATACGGCCCTAACCAGTGCATCCTAAACTTTCTAGGGAATTTATCAAACTTACTATCATACAACTACACCAAATCATTCACCTTAAAGGTGCACAGCTTAATATGTCGATCGTGTCATGCCTTTTCATGCTACTTTTGGACCTAATGGTGAAATCCAACCAAAAATTGTTCTTCTTCTAGCTCATCCAACTATGCGAGCCTCTATTCTAGGGCTCTGCTATCCATCATACATGTGACCACTGCTATGCGCAAACTAGGCATGATGTATTCCATAGGCATTACGACTTCCACTTCATAGACAAGCCTAAAAGGTGTCTATCTCATTAGTTTCTTGCATGTTGTTCGATAAGCCCATAACACTGCAGGTATGCGTAGGTCCCAATAACTTTGCTTAGCATTACATACATTGGTTAGCATGTTTCCAAGAACTTTGTTGAATTCCTCCACTATCCTATTAGCTTGTGGTTGATAAGGTGTGTTCTTTTGATGATACACCTAAAATTCCTCCGTTAGTGCATTGATCGTCTTGTTCAGGAAGGGTGAACCACAATTGCTCATCAAGATATATAGACATCCAAATCATGTCATTACATGTTCAAATATAAACTTCATGGTAGTCACACTTGTATGATCCTTCACTGGCTACACTTCTGCGCAACGAGTCAAATACTCCATCGCAGTGATAATATACCTTGCACCTGTCTTTCCTTGAGGTTTGATGGGTCCTACAAAATATATTGCCCACTTTTTGAAAGGTTGCAATGTCATTTGTGGATTCAAAGGCATTTCATCCATTCACGATGGCCTGCATGTTCTTTAACATATATCACATGCCCTGTAATATGCTTTTGAATCCTTATGAAGGGTTGGCCACCACAACCCTGTGTGTAGAATCTTCTGGGCAGTTTCTCTTCCTGCATAATGCCCTCCCAATATTAAGAGCCATCTGCAAATTTGTCCCCCCCAACACATGCTTATTGACCAAGTGTTTTAGCACGGAGTACATGTGCATCTGCTCAGGTTGGGGCTTTTCTCCATAGGTCTACATCCACTTGGCCAGATGCACACGTGGATCATCCTAACCATCATACATGTCTATCAATCATACCGTAGGCTTCCCAAATCATGTTTGCATCATTCTCCTACATTTGTGCCAATCATCAAAGCTTCCTTTGTGCATACCCCACCATCTTGCGGGCATAACACGTAGCACCTAGTCGAAGGCCTGGAAGTGTTGCTTTTATGGCACCTCCCTTTCAAATACATCCAAGAAGGTATCTACCTCATTTAGACCATCATAAGTAGGTGGATCTCTTACTTCTATCGACATGCAACGCAACAACCGGGTCATCATATTGTAATTCAATGTAGTTACTTCGTGTAACTGATTCTGCCAACGTTCTACTTCTTCATCGGAACTTGAAGTGTAGGAACTTTGGCGCTCCCGTGTAATCCATCCATCCATATTGGGATTCACCTAGTCTTGGTCTCAGATGATCATCCTATAGATGCAGTCCAAATCATCATCACTCTCATAATCATAGACTGGCTCTGTATAGCATGATCCTTCAGCAGGGTCCAACGGTATTATTACGCTCAATGATTTCTTCTCAAAGATCATATTCTTCTTCTTTAGATTGATTACCCCATTCATATTAGTTTCCCAGTCAATTCCCAGGAGAGTGGGTAGGGATTGTTGTCACCAACAATTTCTGTTACTTCAAAGTCTACCAGTGCGCTTGCTCCCTCAATATCCATGGTTACTCCCTGCAATCACCCCATTAGTATGATTTTATGTTGGTTCGCCATTCTCAGCTGAATTGGAGACCATTGCAGAGCATGTCTCCCCATTCACTCCCATGTCTATTTCAGTAAAACATTCATGTCTGATTCCAAATCTAGAATGAATTTTTCCATCTCATATTCTTTGATCTGCACGGTTAGTCTCATTTCACGCCCAATCCTTGTCTTATGCTTTCCAATCTTGTGGACTGCATGCGGTTGACCTAGCATGGTCCTAGTGCATATGTTGATGAGTTCCTCTAACCGTTTTACAACTTTACTATCATGCAGTAGCTTCATATAGGTTTCCAGGAATGTTGTGAGCATAGAAGGGTCCTTCTCTAGCTGAGGCTTATCTTTGCTTCTTGAAGTGGAGGCCTCATTGAAGCTCTTCTTAGATTTTGTGAAGGTTTCTTGAGCACACTCCAAATCAAACTCAACTTCTTTTGTTGGGGCTTTGCGAACCCAGGTATTGTCTTCTAGTTGTTTTCCCTTGTCATCCCTTATTGCGATTCCACTTCGGAGCACAATGTTTACATTCAGATCTTCCTCATGTGGTTCAAACCTCATCATCTGCAGGTTCCAAGTCAGGGGAAGTTGTAGCACTCCTTTGTCACATATCCTAGTTATCAACGTAGGACAATGTTATGTCTCATGATCAAACATCATGAAATACTTTCACGACGAGTGCGTTGGATTAGTGCAATCATGGGTATAGTGTCCTGGCCCTCCAAAATTGTGGCAAATCAACTATCCCCAACCTCTACCAGGTTGTCCTCCGCCTTGACCTTGTCTATGCCATCCATATTCTAATTAAGGGGCCACATTTTGGCCTGAAACCTGTAGGCGGGAGTTATATCCATCATCAATTCATAGCTCCTACAAGTACGCTCATCATGTCCCACCGACCTGCAAAAGTTGTAGAACAACTATTGCGGAGTTTGCATATACTTCTATCACAAGTGGCAGTTATCCATGACATGCTTTCCAGTTACTTGACAGATAGCGCACCACAAATTAGGCACCACACTAGGTCCTGCTTGAGCTTCTGGCCTTAAAGGCAGTGATCCTCCTCCTGAAAGGTAATTTGTAAAGACCTGGAAATGGTCTTTGTCATGACCTTGACTCTTCCCTTTTAGGCACCATACTTCCTCACGCACTTCTAGTCAAACCATCCTATCCTGCTTCAAGCTTTGCATATCTAGAGATTCTTCAGCTGTGTGTGGATCTGTTGAACTCCTAGATTAGGATCTTGCATCGGGGTCTCATGCAGTCTCATGGAAATCTCTAAGGCTTTTTTTGAGTTTTTATTTTCTGTTGTGATAGCGCACTCCTTAAGTGTGGTAGTAGCAAAGCTACAAACCACTCACGATGTTGTCCATTTGTTAGATTCATGTTTGCTTCATGAATCGTACATTTTAGCCTCTGATCAAGTTCCCAAGGCATCTTGCCTGGTAGAATTGTGATTTCTTTGAATCCAATAATCAATTGTGCTTCAGATTTAGGCCTACTAAATTCTGTATTCAGTGTTGCTTCAATGTTTGCTAGTCTCGCATGCGAGTTATCGTTGGAGTACTTAATATACCAAGTCAGTGTGCGATCTTGCAGGGCACTAACCAATGTTTCTTTCTTTATATGGTCATCTATAACACCTTGAGCTTCCCATACAACCTTCACTACAAACCAAAATTGGTCTGGGTCCTCATTTCCCAAGCCTTTGAACAAAGGAAAATTCAATGTGTTCATGATACTAAATCAAGGTGGTGGTGGGGGTGGTACCAGTGAAGATGGAGGTGATGGCGATGAAGCCGGTGGTGGTATGGGCAGAGGTGGGATTCATGGAATTCTTTGTCTTATGAGATGGATATCACTTTGCAGAGAGACCTTCACGAGCTCTTCCTTGTCCCCTCGCGGAGGTGAAATCAAGGGGCTATTTTCTGGACCCTTATTTCCTTCATTCCTGTAAACCTTTCCACTTAACATAGCCCTGAACATCAAGGTAATTTCATAACCTGCTTTTCGCACAAAAACATTTTAATCCAAGTATTCAAAGACTTTACGTGCTTACCTCATGGTCCTTTGAGAAAGTGTCGCTCTGCCTCGCTATAGTTGACTGAGGTGTTAACTGCAAACTTAATAACAAATCCTCCTATAAGATGATCGAGCCAATGATCGATGGCACACGTGATATTATCCTCCGACGCTTCCAACCTTTGCACTAGCTCTGGGGTCCACACAATAGGACTGTCAAGTTTGCACCTTCCTTGGCTATTTTCTAGCTTCAAAATCAACTCATATATTTTAGTAGGGAAGCACGCGAAAAAGATTTCATGGATCTCCATATACAGGTAGCTATCAAACCATTGTTCTTTTGACAGTCATAGGTTTCTATTTTCCTACGTTCCGAACTCGTGAATTCTTCTATCCAACCAACCTTCAATTTCTTTCTTAGTTGGATTCCAATGATATGACATCACACATCTATTATGCAGATTCTGGTCCCGGAAACAAAACCATTTGTTGGATTGAGGGGGCCTGACCTAGGTTTAGCGTTAGTTAGCTAAACAAATCCATACACTGCTAGCCCTTTCAGCATCAGCCCACAGAGCACGGACTGAAGTCTCAGCTGAAGCAGTATGGGGGGATGCTGGAACCAAGTTTCCACACCCTTGAGATGGTTGTGATGTTGGTTTATTCCAACTATACCTACCTTTGCGCAGGGTTCTTCGTGCTCCAGTCTATCCTTCAATACCTTCGTGATCTATTACAATCGACTTTCGCACAGCCCTAACTAGGGACTGAAGTCCTTTCGCATTGATATGGCAGCGAACTGCACTATTTCCCAAACTAGACTAAGTATCTTACTTACCTTATTGATAGATATTAATTATCTTCACGTAAACAAATGTTCTTACTTGCATTCACTTAACCAATACAATTTAACACATTCGTGCATCATATAAGCATTGGA
This sequence comes from Pinus taeda, assembly GCA_000404065.3. Lineage (NCBI taxonomy): Eukaryota > Viridiplantae > Streptophyta > Pinopsida > Pinales > Pinaceae > Pinus > Pinus taeda. The sequence continues at coordinate 59,493 of APFE030314872.1, forward strand.
AGTGAAATTCATACGCAACATAACAAAGGCATAAACAGGAAATAAAGACGTAGAAATGAAAGAAAATTTTATTTATTAATAATTCCAGATGATTACTGACTCAACTCGCCCTGCGCACTAAGCTGTAGGGGTCCGCGTACTCAGCTGCAGACTACTAGGCCTCTGTGCACTCAGCTACAGAGCCATTACCTACGTTATGACCCAAAACTTATACTTACACTTTAGAGATATCTTACATACATCATATCTTCAATATTCGATCTATCTTATGTCTATATCTACTTAGATATTTGCTCTATGTATACAATCCCATGGTCTACAAACCATGGGTAGATCTTCTACAGCCAACATTACATTATCAAAATAAGGGTGAACAACCCTATGACTCTTTTAACAACTATGTGCTCCGCGCCAACAAAATGCAGAGTCTTTACATTGGAATTACAAAATTGGACCAAAATCTAGGCTGTAAGCCCCAAAACTACCCTTAGGGGATCCCACGCCCAAAAGTCTGGGTTTAGGGCCTAGTGATCCTTGGATTGGATAGTGGATTGTGGTAAAGCCTGAGATAATAGGAGACAAGAAAAATCCTCACGGTGTAGGTGGAGAAATCTGGTGGCATCCATGCTTGTTTTTTCTAGTGATCTAGTGGGGATTGCGATAAATCCTGGTATTGTAAGTTTATAGTTTATGGCTTAGTGATCCAAGGTGGATTGTGGTAAAGCCTAGTTTCTATTGATGAGGGTGAGGTAGTTTACCCTCTAGATTCCCTAGTTGGTTCTTTTTGTTTGAGTCCAAAATTCATGCTTGTAATACGGTACGTGAGTGATTGGCTGAAGAGAGAATTAGCTAAACCAATCTATGGTTAGGTGGGACATGGTAGTCGCATATTTGGTTGGCTTTTGCATTCATTAACAAGAGGTTCTTTCCTTAGTATATTATGTGTAAACGTGTTAGTCACATATTGGGTTGGCTTATGTATCCTTGATATTTTTGTTGTTATTATGCTCATTATAAGCATGTTTTATGATAGTGATGATGTATGGCTCTCCTCATGTTTTGATTTGTAAATGAATTAATAATGTATCTATGAGCTAATAGTTGATAATGCAGCTAATGATATAAGGGAACAGGTCGAGGTGCTCCGCATCCTCTCCTTAACAGTCGAGCCTGCTTACGCATCCTGGAATCCGATTTTACATTACCTTGTTATGGAGGACGCGCTATCCATTCTAAATCTACACCCACACGTTCGACGTACCCTGGAAGAAAGTAGGTTGTGTGGATTCTTATTGTGTTACCTTTCTCTTGCCCGGTGCGGGACAAGAAGAAATTCCTTCTCCTTATCAGTTTGAGCCCCCCTGTCGGGTCCCTCTCCCGGTGGTCGAGCAACTAAAGTTCCTTGCTTTCCTAACGTCAAGCAAGCACTACGTTCCTTGCACTAGGAAGCGCAGCCCCTCCGGGTCCTCTCCCGGTGGTCGAGCAACTAAGTTCCTTGCTTTCCTACGTCAAGCAAGCAAGAAATTCTCTCCTTATCAGTCGAGCCCCTGTCGGGTCCTCTCCCGTGGTCGAGCAACTAAATTCCTTGCTTCCTAAACGTCAAGCAAGCACTACGTTCCTTGCACTAGGAAGCGCAAGCCCTCCGGGACTTGCCCTCCTCACCCTTGATGGGTGAGCAATAAAGAACCTATTGTCAGTGAGACCCCTATGCTCATATATGTTGTTTAAACCTGTAGATTACATATTCGTGACATGTTTGATGAAATTTTTGTCATGGCTAGTAGGGTTCCAGTCAAATCCTTGTTCAAGTAATCATACTTATATCATCATTTTGTTGTTATCTTTCAATTCCAAAAGTTTCATTGATTTCTGGGTAGTGACCTGGGCTCTAGGCCTGGAAACGTGGCTCAAATCCTCAAGACACAAGCATAACACTGGGTAGAAAAGTCACTAGACACATGCATACCGATGTTGTGGGAGTGTCTAGAGACTCCTGGATGCATGCTTGTCCATATCAAGGGATAATATTTGTGTTTAATGGTCGAAAACTTCAGTTGGTCTCAAGGTCAAGACACTCATCAACAGGTGGGAAGGGTAATTCATTGGCAAGTTCAGTAGTAGTTTCCGAATACTTGACTTCGTCGATGGGTGGAATTTCCAAGGAGTGCTAAGGAGATGTCCCCTAGGTCGATTCACATTTTGTTTTCAAATATCTACCTTATTCATTTCATACTAGAGGCATGAAGAAGCATAATCTCCCTACGATGATTAATAGGTAGATCTATGACCTCGAAGTTGACTAGTCGGGGTGGTATGTCATTGAGGGAGTCATATGGAACAAGAAAAGGGATGAACCATGTGGGAAAATTAACTTGGAAATATTCCATATTGGGATGGAATTTCTGACCAGCATCAGGAATAACATATGGTACTACTAGAGAGGCAATCTCTTCCACAATAGCTATCGGAGGTTGCTCACTAGCTTGATCAACTTCCATAATAACACACGACACCACGCAAGGATCAGAAGGTATATGGGGTCCACAGGTGTTAGAAGAGATCATATGCATAGGAGCTTTGGAAGATGTAGAAGGATTTTTAGGGAGAAGGTGTTGAGGAAAAACTTCCATAAGCGTGGAACTTTTAAAGAGTACAACTCCAACACTCTGAAATTGACCACGGTGATCTCCCACAAGTGGGACAAAATTCCCCATGGTGAAATCTAAGTTAACAACACGCAATAGTCAAGTTGATCGATAGTGAAAAATTTTCCTTCATGAGGAAATAAAAGTAAACAAAAGACAAACAAGAAGACTATAGTCATCGAGTAAAACCAACTACGACCAAGGAGTATCTTACAGTCCAAAGGAGCATCAATGACTTATACATCAACATAAACATTTTTCCCTCCAAACTCAATGGAAAAATTAGGAAGAACCCCTTTAGGTACAAAATAGTGACTTTCAAAGTCTTAGAGAGTGGTGTTGGATGTAGCGAGCACTGGAGAGCCAAGAGCCTTTTAGTAGGATAGTGACATAACACACGTGGAAGAGCCTTCATCCACCAAAGTGTAATGAATATTCTTGTGGAAAATACACAATGATTTGAAAAGAATTTTGATGGGAAATGTGAGGAGTGGATTTTTCGACATTAACAACGATGAGACTACAGTCAAACAGATCAAATCTGCCAATGGTAGAGAACAAGACCTTTCATTGTTGAGGAAAACTTTGGAAGACCTCGAAGGAAAACATGCCACAAGGAGCCTCCACAAGATCTTCAACAATATTGGAATGCTGAGTGGCCCTAGTAGAATGATTTTGTATCATCTTACAACGAACCCCCTTGGGGGGGGGGGGTGATAGATAGGTTGCATAGGCTTATCCAAAGTGAGAGGTCTAGTGGAGGTAGGTGCAGCTGGTGAGTCCTTAGATAGAGAACTCAACTCAAGAACATCATAGGATTTAGCTCGCGTAGTCACATTTACATCTTCCTTGCACATAAATATGGATGAACTATGAGGGGGATGAGAATATGACCCGTCATTTTCCCCTTCTGGAGGTAGAGGAGATTAAGAAACCATCTGTTGCTTGAGGTTATGCAGGGAATGGATGAGTCAAAATAAGAGGTTTTTGAGTAGATGGTGGTGAAATAATCCTATGGACTTCATCCATTCGAGAGCACTCATGAGTGAGGTGGTTGCCTTGACAAATTTTACAGGGTAACTTGACTTTACGATGACGTTCACTGGTGCCCCCTTGATTCTAAGGGTTGTTTTCGAATTCTTGAGAATTTTGGTTCATTGTTTTATTTCTCTTATTATTACTTTTACCACCAGATTGTTGATTTTTCTTCGGTTGAGTGGACTGCTCAGGAGAGGGTGCTTTAGTAGAGGCAGGCGCACTTGCTAGGGCTTGATATTTTATAATCAATTTCTCAAGATGGGCAACAAGTTGGCTCATGGAATCAGAATCAAACCCGATCAAGTCATCATGACGTTGGCCAAGAATAGGTTTGGGAGGGTCAATAAAAGGTCTAGGGGCATTAGGCAACACTTCATAGAGTGTACTCAACTGTGAATAGATAAGATAAAACTATTGGGTAGACAAAATGGCTTGTTCCTTGGTAACAAATTGAAACATCGACAAATATTTGGCAATCTAGGGTTGGAGAGAATGAATGAACCATTTATGTTATATTTCATCAGGTAACTTGGTTCTCCCTAAGCTCTTGTGATGATGCCACTCATGAATGTGATAAGAAATTAACGTGGCATAATCTTGTTTGAATTTGTACAAGGGTTCAAAGTTGATATCATATCAAGTAGGCAATTGGAACTGTGTCAAGAATGTTTTAGCTAGGGAGGCAAAGTCACCGTAGAATGCAATATCTAACATGATAAACCACTTTGTAGCATCCATAGTTAACATACGTTGGAATAATTGAAATTTAATATAATCATCCACCAAATAATTAAATGAGCACCATAAATGATAGGTGGTATTATGAGTGGAAGTATTCTCCCTAGACTTCCCTTCAAACTTGGGAATATTCACTGGTAATTTAGCAGGCATGGTGGCCACCAGGGATCATGACAGATGGGGTCATTAGTCAATTTCGCCAAGTTCGGTAAACCAAGAGAGGATAGGAATGAATTATGGAGTTGAATAAATGGATCATAAGTAGGAGAAGACCCTGACCAACCTTATGGCCCCCCCATGTAAGGAGTAGAATGATGCATTTGCTGGTCAAATGAAGGGTTCACCCTAGTATAAGACTGTTGCAGGCCAAAATGACTAGTAAATGGATGTTTCCCATCAGGGTATGTATCCTTAGAGAGAAAACGACCCCCAAGAGAATTGATTCTTATGGGGTTGTACCTCAAAGTAAAATAAGAACCACTATGTGCAATAGGACCGACATAAGGAGGATAACCCATGTGAGAGATGACAATGGCAGTGGGGTTTCCCCATAAGTAAAATAGCCCCTCCAAGTAAAGTACTGGTAGGTGGCACCCCTCCAAAGAGTGAATCGTACCAAGCTTGTGATATAATAGAAGCAATGTTCACCCTAGGCTAACCAAGAACAATTGATGATTGCCCCCCACATATTTCCATAAGTAATCATGCCTAAGTGAGGAATAGGAACCGTTTGTTGAGCAAAGTTAGGTGAAAAGACTCCTGATCATACCGTTTGATTAGGCTAAGGCACCATGTTCAGCATAGGAGATAGTGTGAGCATGGAAACATTCAAGAAATTTGCAGGAGCTATAGATGAGACTAGTGGAATGCCCCAAGAAGAAGTGAGAGGTGTGGATGGAGGAGTAGGTATAGCCATGCTAAGAGGCAATAATGATGACATGGCAACTGGAACTGTTGATGAAGAAGGTAAGGAGGTCTTAGACTATGCCATAGGATAGATAACTAAAAAAGGTACATAAGTGTAGGTTGGTGTAGAACCATTAGGGTTCAGCTGAAACAACTCAGGTCCTAATGGATTGGTCAAAGGTGGGTTGGAAGGAGTAGTAGAATCGGTCACCAAAGTTTGAACAGAAATCAGATTAGTACCAGAAGGCCCAGGTATAGACTCCAAGACTATGTGTCAGTCTAAGTCTTAAGAACCGACAAATGCTCTCCATGTAGGAGTAATAAGTCCACCTTATTCAGGAAGTAAACGGTGAAGACGATGTGACTATCGAAGAAAAAATTCAGCTAGGGTGATAAATTATAAATTGAACATGATTATGTTATTGAAAACACCCTAAGGTCAAAAATATTGACTCGTACCAAACAACAAACACTAGAAACATCCTAAAATATAGCAAGCACAAACCATAATACAAATAAGGTGGTGATGAAACAATTAACCTAGCAACTTGCTTTCTAACCCTAGAGTTAGGAAGGCCTAAACAAGATCAAATGAGGGTGATACAAAGCAATGAAAACACACTCAAAATAAATTTTCTAGATGAAGACTGCACAAACAAACACACCACTAGTTATGTCAAAAAGAAACAAGAGAAGAAAGAGATCACTTAGAAACAAGTGACAAAATCCAAACAAAGGAAAAATCTAAACAAAAATTAGATCTTAGTTGTTACTTGATCAACTAAATAGATCTTAAAATTTGGATCCAAGGATGAGGACAATAGCCCCAAACAAAGCACACCAAACCTCCATGGAAAACCTTAGAGTAGAACCAAAGGATGGATCCAAAAAAAAACAAGAGTATGCTCAGTTCTAATATGTTTTATAGTTGAAAGAACCAATAAGAAACAAATCCAACAAATAGCAGTAAGTTCTGAAGAAAATCACTTGAAAAATCAAGAAAATAAGCTGAAAGAAAAGCTGAAATTAGGAAGAACGGATAAAAAATAAGTTGATTTTTCAATGAGCTATATCTTCCTCATACAAAATCCATTTCAGGTGGTTATTTTTTGTTTTGAGGTAAATTTAAAATAATAGAAACGAATAGAAAAAACAGTCGTGCATGAGAACTGAAGAAAAACAAATTGGACGATCTTGAATTGCCCATAACTCTCTCATACAGAGTCCATTTTCAGTGACTTTTTTGTTTTGTTTTGGCATATAAATTTGAGAGGAATCTAGATCTATGATTATTTTTATCAAATTTTGTACAAAATAGAAAATAAATTGATAAAATAGCCATGGCATGTAATTCTCTCATAAAATAAAAAGAAAAACAAAACTATAGATCTAAGATCCACTCATATCTGAAGCAAGTAAAACCAACGAAGATAAAAAAAAATAATCTAAAAAGCCACAAAGAATTGAATGGGAGACCCAAAAATAAGCATATCCAAAGAAAAAGAGAAGAGGTCTAAATACAAAGAGGGAAAAATAAAAATGTTGTCATTGAAAGCACCAATTTTGTTGCATTTAATTATGCAAGGGGTTATTGCTCCATGATCTCATGCCCGATTGAGATCACCAAACTACAAAAGGAAAGACTAATAGAGATATAATGGTGTCCCAACCCAAATGATCAAACGTGCATTAGGTATTCGGTTCCATATACTACAAGGAAATATGTGCACACCTATTTTCCTCAGAAGTTGGGGAAGGATTTTAGGTCCTTTTAGCGTTGGTATCTTCATCCCTCCGTCAGAGATCAAATCCTCTTGTTGCATTGCATATTAGGTGTCCCACCTGGTCAGTTGCATTCCATTAGGTGCATGGATCATCTGACAGTAGTAGCTTCTCCTAATTTTTCCCTCATGTCATTTACATGTTGGCTCATGTTTATTCATAAAAAAAAAAACATATACAATCATCTTTTTGTCTTTAAGATTGCAAAAGTCTATTTAGGGTTTCATTTTCATTTAGGTCTAGGGTTTCATTAGGGTTTCATCATAAGTATTTCAAAATGTCTAATAACAACCAGCAGGCACATGAGGAGGTTCCAACATCAATAAAATTCATCACCAAGTGCTTAGAAATGTGTCTTTCCTCAAAACTCTATTTTGAGGAAAAACAAAGTATTTTTGCTTTTATTGTACAAAAAGCATGTAAGTTTATTTTCTTCATATGTAAATAACTTCCCCTGCAACCCTGGTCACTTTCCCTAGCCCCCGTAGCTCCAACCCCCTGCAAAACAAACAAAGTTTAGGTCATTTGGTTCATCACAAGCTCAAATTAAGTGAAAACAGTTCAAAACCAGAGTTTAAAAATAAAGCCAAATTCCAAACATTATGAAAGTGGGTTTTATAAGCCAAAAATTTAAAAGCTCCATATATAAGTCATGTCTCCAAATTTGAAAATTTCATTTGCACTCAAGAAAAAGTGGAAGCAAGGCAAAGTAGTGTTGGTGAGCAAGTGAGAGGAATTGGTGAAAATCGACCAAAAAGCAAAGGCGCAGTGCACTGGGCAGGAGGCATGGTGCACTGGGCTTCGTCCTCCAATTCAAAATTGCATGGGAATGGTGCACATAACTGGCGCGATGCATTGGGTTTGATGCGCGGTGCACACAGCTAGCAAGCTTGAAACTTGCTCCAAATCGCTCGAAAGTTGTGGATCATCACTTGTTCAAGTAGGTTGAGCCTCTACCACTGTTTTTCATCCAAGTTTTTTGTTTGTTTCATGGTGATTGTTGTATGGTGATTTTTTAAAGAAATCAAACCCTATCTCTTAAAATCTCTCAAAACAAACTACTGCCTAAGGTTTGAGACTATTGTTTTTCTACCAAGTCCACTTTCCACTCCCTTACCACTCCCTTCATTTTTCCTTTGATTTCCCTATTCCCTAAACTCACACACCCCTAACTTCACTAATCCCATATCCCAAATCCCATTTACCAAAATCCCACATGCAAATTCCCAAATCCTAGTCCTATACTAGAAACTCCCAAACTACTTCCTAATTCCCTGTTCCCTTAAACTAAATCCTACCCCAACAGTCCCTAAATCCCTCACTGTTTTCTCCCTCCACAGTCCCTCATATCACTGTTTCCCTTGGTAGAAAAAGTCAAAACACATCACAAAATCACCTATTTTTCATCAAGGCAGCTCCAAGACATTTTATCCACTATTAGAGATGGCATCTGATCCTTCATATGATTAAGAAGTGGAAACACACAGTGACTCAACTACAGAGGTACATGCACCCAGGAGGCCTCATAGAGGTGGAAAAGATATTAGAGAAGAACCAACCTCTCTTGCTAAATTACAGGCCTACCCTCTTGCCATCTCTTGCTTCCAACACCAGTCTTGCTATGAATTTTGTGAGAAGGTTTCTGGCATTTAGTTTCATCATGAGTTGGCTCGTTTGTTTGTGCTGCATTTACATGATGGTCAAGCCAGTCTAGTTGGTGTCACTTTCACATTAACACCAGAATCTATTTCACTAGCAACTGGTATTCCTAACATTGGAGAGCAATGGAACAAGAGGCAGAAAATTGATCGGCAGCATTATGAACCATACATCAAACCTAGATTTTTGAGATAGCTCAAGAGAAGTTTTCCTTTTTGGTACCTTAAAGATTCATATGCTCCTTTAATGAAATTGATTATGAAGTATTTCAGCTGTGAGGGCCGATTCTCCCATTTGTATGCTTATCATATCCAGCTGTTGATACATTTTACCAGGGTAAGGATGATGAACATCCCTTACTTCATGTACCAAAATATTGAGAAGATGAGCACTCTAGTGCAGCACAAGACTCCTCATCAATAGTTCAATAATATATATCATTTTGCTCTCATAAAAATTGTGGTCATCCATCAGCTTGGCTTACAGGGCATCACTTGGGAGGACTTCCTCTCTTGTGAGTTTTTCAGAGCTCCTCAGGGACCCTCAGAGGCTTTGCATGAGACAAGTGGACATTCTTATCAGCATGAGGGTCATGAGACACAGACCGCTAGTATGTTGGTGTTCATCACTTATCAGAAAGGCACTAGACGGTTGTTCGCAGCAGCCAAGCGAGTATTATCTCCATCCGAGATGGAAGGGGTCTCACTTCTGTCATCAGCACCACAGGTTTAGGACAAAGGCAAGAGGCCATTACATGATGAGGGGCCTTTAGGTGAGCGGTACTTTATTCTCATTGAGGATGATAATACAGATATGGGCCCGCAAAACACAAATCTCAAAGAACTCATCCAAGATGAGCAGACAGACATCAAGGCCTTGTCCCTCAACTTGGAGAGGGCTAAATGAATTATAAAGTACTTGGAGCAAAGGAATAAGTAGCTTGAAGATCAGCAGGTGATCATGGAGTTGCAAAACATTCGGGAGAATCGCCAAGCTGCCCAAAGGAGGAGGGTGGAGTTCACTTCACTTGAGCAAGAGATCAATGCCGATTGGGAGTCTTGGCTCAAGAGAGTAAATATACACTTATAGAGATTGTTGGAGAAGGCCAACAAGGAGAAAAACTTGTTGAGACACATGGCTTTTCATTACATGGCAAGGAACAAAGTTTGCAAGGCAAGAATAAGGAGTTTAAAGGCAAAATTGAAGAAGGCATCAAAGAGGCGGAAGGAGCATGATCGAATTTAGATATTGGCTAAGGCTTCCTTGGCCCAACATAGCTCTTGATGAAGAAGACTCAGCCTAGATTTCAAAAAATTTGGAGCACGTTTTGCATTTTTGAAATTTTTTGGCACAAAAATAAGAATTTCTGCCCTATGTGCCGCGCCACGTGGTGCTCGCTTTTGCTAGGAGCCTCTACATCACAAAATCTTAGCATTTTTGGATTTGGAATGAAAAATTATACTTTCCTACCTATAGCCAAGAAATTTGAGCAGGTTTTGAGCCCTCAAAAAGGTCAAAAACACTCAAAAAATGACCTTACTGCCCCTATTTTGACACACAAGAAGCAGTCTTGTGAGATTTGATTTTTAGTAGGGAAAATGAAGGCCAAATTAAAAACTTCCGCTTGGGTTGGAAGGTAGATAGGTCGACCTTTCCAACAAGCACACTTGGAGATAATTTGGACACCCACAAGGCCTCCAAACGTGGGTCCAAACAGGCACTATGCATAGAGAATCAGGGGCGATGCATAGAGGAAATTTTGCCAGTTTGACCAAGTATTGCTCTATTTTTCGCCCAGTTTTGGCCAGTTTGACTTTTTCACTCCCTTAGTGTCAAATTTATGATGTAATTTCATGTACATTGATGGATCATGATGTAAATATGTCAAATTTTCACTTTTGTAGGTATATTCATCAGTTAAAAAGCTATTTGAAACTGAACGAATCGGTTCCCTTATTTCTAGAGGCATGTTGTTCCACTGCCTGATTTATAGTTCTCAGTTTAAAATTAGTTGGATCAGCTCCTAAAAATGTGAGCTCGACCCCTAGAGGCTAGGATGAGCTATGTTTTGTATATATTATGTATTTTTTCGGTCATTAGCATGGTTAAACTCTTGAGAAAGCAAGGAGCTTCATTGTACACTCATATCAGCATTTTGGCTAATGAATTGTGACCAGGGTTTGCAGCACTCTTTGGGATCCCTGTGGCATTTGTTTTGGTACAACACTTTCTTATGCATTTGTGAATTTTCTTATGTATTATGTATGTCATTTTCCCACTTATGTCTTCTCAACTAAATCAAACAAGAGTGTAATTAGAATACATTGAAACAATAGTGCTCTACTTGAAATTTGCTTTAGTTTTTTGGTGTTTTCAACTGTTTGGAGAGGATCCATGGCTTCTCTTTCCCTCTTCAACTCCACCTCTATCTAAACCATCCATATCATTTGATTTAGAGTGCCAAATATAGTTTCCTACCTTTCCCCATTGAGCCCTCTGCAAGACTGAGCCTCATTCCCTGCACCCAAAATTTGCTTTTCCATTAGAGCCCACAAACAGAACATTTTATTCAATCAAACTCCTTTAAATGTATACCTATCCTAATATCATTAATCAAATCAGTCATCTCAAGCCTTTAGTGATCATAATTAGCTGAGATTGACCCGAAAATAGCCCTCTCCTGACCTGATAGGGCTAGCTACCAGGCTAAGCGTGGTTTGATGTTGGCCCTAGATCCTACCCTTTCAAACTGAGGTAAATCTAGGCACTAATAGGTCTGATGCACATTCCTACACTTTTCTTGACTCATCTACCTCTTCCACACCTGATCTTAATCCCTACAGAGAACCGCAAATACACAAAGACAACAAGTGACCTTCCTCAGAACATCGTTAGATCAAAATATCTTAGAAACAACTATAAAGCATTTTGAATACAAATAGATACAATGAAGGAAGATATGCTTCTATTAATCATATAAGTAAAAGTACATCAATATTCCTTCGACAAATAAGATCCTCTCCTCTAGATTTTAGTATGGTCTCCTCTCCAATTACAACAAATCTTTCACGCTATAGTTTGGATACTTACCTACTACCCCCTTTCCTCTTGGTGAGATTATAAAGGTTCATTCTATCCTTGAGGATATGGTATTTAGACACCTAGAGGCTTGAGAAGTTAGGAAACTCCTATAATAATGGACCCCTAGTGAACTCATACACAAGTGGGTCAAGTTGATCTCCTTGGGAATGGAAAACTCTAGAAACCTATTTCACAATTATGAGCTTTTTCTCAATTATCTCAATTATGAAATAATTATTATCTCACAATTATAATATTTTGGAAAATTAATTATGAAAAATAACTCAATCATGTAATTCCATCCTTTTGTCATGGGATAAATCTCACATGAGTAAAATAAAAGGTGGAAAGGGATGAATTTCAGCCAAAAAGATGAGGTAAGTCGATATTGGGTTTCTCTCACTATAATGGAGTGGAAAGTAAGGTTATAACACCTTCATCAAGGGAAAGATTCTTACTTGGCATATTGGATCACCTATGAGAGTTGCATTTACATTAGGATTGATATATGAAGGAATATACAGGGTTATTGAAAGACCACTTCTAGCATTAGTCCATGATATTAATCATCTAAGTGAGCTATGACACTGAAGATTGACCCATATACATTATGATTCTCTTGTGAAATTGGAGAAATTGATCTAAAGGACTCCCAAGGTTTTAGAACATCATGATGGAGTGTTTCCACGTTGTGCCAGTGGAAAGAAGACAAAGGGGTTGTTCCCCTCTAGCAAGAACAAGACAAACAACATCCTCCATCTCATCCATTCTGACATATGTGGTATGATTCCCATGAATTCTATTGGTGGCCACCTCTAATTTATCACCTTCATTGATGAATCTTCAAGAAATATATGGATATATTATTTAAAGCATAAGGATGAGGCATTCGAAATTTTCAAGGAGTTGAAAACTTTGATCGAAAATAAAACAGGGAAGACAATAAAAATATTTAGGTTCGATAATGGTGGAGAATACACATCAAAGGAGTTCATTTATTTTTGGAATAAGGAATGAATCAATAAAAAAAATTGTGCCTTATACTCCCAAACAAAATGTAGTGGATGAAAGAAAGAATAGGCCATTATAGAAGCTATCCATTCCATGCTCCATGATAAAAAATTTGCCAAAGTTCCTTTGGGAAGAAGAAACAAACACTGCCATATATATTCAAAATAGGGTACCTCATCAACCATTGGTCAACAAGATCACTAAATAAGTATCCAAAGGTTTCAAGCCTAAATTTTTTCATCTATCTATATTTGGCTGCCCCATATACTTTCATGTGATGAAGGAAAAAAGGAACAAGTTGGAAGCCTCAAGAAGAAAAGGTACGTTTGTTGGATATTGCGAAAATTCTAAAGAATTTAGAATATATATTCCTAGTCAAAGGAATGTTAAAATTAACATGGATGTTACATTCTATGAAGATTACACCCTTCGAAAAGAAAGGGGCCTTCCTCTCGCTCATACTCCTGAGAATAATGATGATATGGATATTTTAGATGGTCCTTCCATGCCCGAATCTAAGACAAATATTGCTGATGATCCCATGGAACCCATGGATCCCCTAGATCCTCCTCCATGTGATCCTCCAACAAGTAAGAGGTCAATTTAGCTTTGAGACACATTACACAATGACAAGAGAAGAGCCCTTATTTGAAGATCATTTAGAGAAAGGAAGCCATGTAGGTATGAGGGATATGTTGCAGCCATAGGCACTATGATTCAAGTTGAGCCTCCCACATTCGAAGAATTCATAAAGGAACAAGCTTGGAAAGATGCTATGGCTAAAGAATATGAATCAATCAAGAATGACATATGGGATGTTGTGCTGAGACTAAAGGGGAAATCTATGGTAACTTCGAAGTGTCTATTCAAGATCAAGCATGGAGTTGATGGTACAATTGATAAATATAATGTAGGATTTGTGGCTGGAGGATTCTCTAGGAAAGATGAAAAATATTATGATGATATATTTGCACTCGTGGCTCAATATAAAACCATTCGTTCAATAGTTCCCCTTGTCGCAAGTCAAGGATGGAACCTTCATCAAATGAACATGAAGACTACATTCCTCCATGGCATGCTACAAGAAGAAGTGTATATTGAGAAACCACATGTTTTTGAAGTAGAGGATCGAAAGACATATGTTTTAAAGTTGAATAAGGCATTGAATGGTTTGAATTAAGCCCATAGAGCATGGTATGCCCACATAGATAGTTATTTGATGAAATTGGAATTTAGAAGAAGAAATGTTGATCCTAGTCTATACTTCAAGTTAGTCCAAGGTATGTTATTTATTTTTGTTTTATATGTTGACGATATATTCTTGATAGGTAGTGTGCCCCTAATGATTGAGCGTAAGAGGGAGCTAGCATCTGAATTTGAGATGAAGGACCTTGGACTCATGCACTACTTTCTAGGCCTTGTGGAGTGGAAAAGGGCTAGTGAGATTTTCCTTTCATGAGGAAAATATGTTGTGAAGTTGTTGGAAAGGTTTGGAATGACAAAATGGAAGTCCTTGCCCACACCAATGGAAATGAAATTCAAGAAGTTATGTTGAGAAGCTACAGGACCAGATTTGGCAAATCCATTTAAGTATAAATAATTGATTGGGGCTTTAATGTTCCTAGTGAACACCCATCTGAACATATTCTACACATTGAATACATTGAGCCAATTCATGATTGAGCCTCCATACACACTAGATCATTTCCAAACACATTTTGAGATATTTGCATGGGACGATCACATTTGGTATGAGATATTCTTTCGGATATGTTCAACTTCATGGATACATCGATGCTCCCCTATATCACCTATTGCTCGATATGGGGTTGGATATATTTAGTTCCCACATGAGATTATGGGTTGATACATATTCCCCGATGTGGTTTTAGATTGAGATATGCTCTTCATCGATGTAGAGGGTAGTAGAATTAGCCCCTCAATGATTCTTATTCTTTATATTAAAGAATGTTTTGACATATAGAGTTGAGCATAGATGGGACATGATATGACGATAAGATATACATGACATATTGATCGATATTGATAGATGAAATTATCCCTAGTTGAGAGGGAGTGTTAAAATATGAAACTATGGTCAAATTACACTTTGTGTAGCTCAATTTATGGAGATGATGATTTCATTGAATTCCTCCTTTCGAGAGGAACAAAATCAACCTAACGATCACTCAAATCAATTAAGGGAAGTGTACTTATTAAGAAAATCCCACATATGCATTTGGACAAGGTTGGCCCTAAATAAATTTGGACACCCTTGGAAGCCTATAAATTCAAGTGAGCTCAAGCTCATTTGGATATCACCAAGCATATTCTTCTTCTCTTATTCAATTATTCGCTTGTACCAGTCTAAGGCAGGGACGAAAACAAAAGTTCACAAAAGTATGAAATTACAAGGTATGAGGCTCACATTTGTTTTAGGGTTTTTGGATTATAGTTGTAGTCACATAATAGGAAACATTTGACCACATTCACTACCTTGTAGGCATCAAGGGTGCAACTAGAAGCCTCCATTTTTTCACACATATCCTCATGGACGTGACCGAGAAGTTTAACTGAAATTAACTGTTGATCGAAGTTGACCACATTTAACTACATATGGGAAAAGTTGTCTCTAGTATATTTTGATGCTGGAAACTTATTTCTAAATTTTATTTGGTTTTTTTTGGATGATATTGTAGTGGGATCATTTTACTCTCTGTTGAATCTTTTATGACAGTCTAATAGAAGAAAAATTTTAAAGGGTTTTCCCCTTGTGGGGTTTTCCCCTTGTCTTTGACCAATATTCACATCTCTTGTTGATGTGTTAATTGTCTCCTTTGTCATTACATTTATTAGTCTATCTTCAATTACTATTGATGAATTGAAATACTAATTGTAATTGGAAAGATTGCTAATTGAAGTATTTATTTGGGTTAAATTAATTGATACAACATAAAATAATCTGAAAATTTAACAGTAGGCCTGGCCCAAGAGTCTCAGACGAGGTTTTTGCCTGGGGATATTTTCATCTTATTTTTATTTTATTTTCTCTTATTTTTATTTATCTTAGTTTGTCTCATAGATTCTTTGAACCCTAGAGTTTTCCTTAGATGCATGATGGAGGTTTTCACCTAGGCCCTTTGTTTTGTCTCTTTTTTTATTTTTCATTTTGTTAGTCAAAAGCTTGGTGAACTGAGAGTTTTCAAAGCGTCCCAATCACATTCAACTCCTTGCTAGTTGAACTAATAAATTCCTCTTTAGACAGAGGCATTTTATACAACTTCAAATGGTAACCATTAACAATAAAGGGGATGCCTTCCTCATCAATTTTTCTGATTTGGACAAACCCATTCTCTTAACATTTTTCCACTATATAGGGGCCCAATAACCTTTCCATTAATTTTCCTTTGAAATCCTTGAACCTTGAATCCTATCTAAGTTCCCAATCACCCTCTTGAAAATATCTCTCCCCAATGTGTTTATCATGCCAGATCCTCCTATATAGTTGGACTACCTCATTATTTAAGAGAGTGTGTAATATGTAATATGAATTCATCTAAACTATTGAGCTAGAGAAACCTATCTTGTTGTGCTGCAGTGAGGTCTAAATCTAACTAAGCTTCCATCGTTATGGTATTCTATTCAAATTCAATGGACAATAGGGCCTTGTTTCCATAGTCTAATTCAAATGGGGTAAATCCAGTGGTGGCATTCCAAGTGGTGTCGTAGGCCCAAGTGGCTTCTATAAGTATGTCTTCCCAATACTTTCTACTGCTTCTAACAACCTTGGTTAGAATGTTCTCCAAGTCTCTATTTGTGATCTACAGTTGCCCATTTTCCTGAGAGTGATAGGAACTGCATTTCTTGTTCTTGAAGTGATGTTACTTCATGTTGTCTTAAATTAGATTTGACGTGAATTGGATCCCTTTATCAGTGACCAACTCCCTTGGAAAACCAAAGTTGTAGAAGATGGTTTCCCTCATAAATTTAGCAACCTTCTCCTTAGTTGTTTCCTTCACTACCTATTCTTTATCCCATTTGGCTAGGTAATCGATGCACACAATGATGTACTTCTTCTATCTAAATGGGTGATCAATGGGCCCAATGAAGTCCATGCTACATTTCTCAAATGGTTCCAAAGTCACTTGAGGTTGTAGGGAAATTTCAGCCTTAGATGTGGGCTTTCGCATCCTTTGGCACTGATCGCACCTAGTGGTGTGCCTTCTTGCATCTTGATGTAGAGTGGGCCAGTAGTAACTCACTTGTAGAACTTTGAAGGTTGTCCTCTTAAAAGAAAAGTGCCCCCCCACAAGGTCGATCATGGCATGCTGAAAGGATGTCCAATACCTCCTCTTCCCTCACACATCTCCTCAAAATCTATTGTGGCCCCAAATTGAAAACATTTCACCCAATCCAGGTGAAAGGGGCACTCTTCCTAACAATCTTTCTCTTCTATCTGGAGGATAGATTAGGAGGGAACCTCCCAGAAGCCAAGTAATTTTCTATATCAAAAAACTAAGGAGATAGCACTAAGATGTAAAAGATGTGTTCACCTAGAAGCTAATCATCTACCATATCCTCATTTCTTACAGGCAAGGTCAGCCTTAACAAAAAATATGCAACCACATTCTCTTTCCCTAGTTTGTCAACAATAGTTAAATTAAATTGTTGCAATAATGACAACCATCTAACTATCCTAGAATTAAAATCAAGATTATTTACTAAATACTTAATGGCTGCATGATCAATGTGAAAAGAAGTTTTATATTTAGTGGAGTAGTGCCTAAAATTGTTCAAAGAGTGGACCACATCCACGAGTTGTTTTTCAGTGACTATATAGTTAATTTCAACCTTAGAAAAGTTCTTACTGATGAAATATATAGCATAGGGTAGTTTTTCTTCCACTTGTCCTAAGGCTATGTGTTGGCTTGATGGGCCCTAACCTAGGTTAAACGTTAAGTAACCAAGCAAATTCCTACACTAATGGCCCTTTCGGCATCAATCCATAGAGCACAGACTGAAGTCTCACCCAAAGTAGCATGGGGGGATGCAGGAACCAAGTTTCCACACTCTGAGATGTTTGTGATGTCATTTTTATACCCTAACCCTCCCTTAGCGTAGACCTATAAGCCCTTTAGGGCTTATCAATGTACTTCTCTTATTCATCCTTGCAGCCTCTGCAAAAGTCTCTGATCGTCCTTCGCGGACCCTAAATAGCTAATTTAGACACTTATGTGCCTCTATAATTATCATTAATTCTGTGTCTACCCTAATTAGCTTAAGTATTGGTTAACTTCAACATGCATTATGATTATTTTTGCGTAAACAGATATTCTCACTTGCATTCATATGACAAAGTAAAATACATATATTCACACATAAATATAATATTAAATCATAAACCTAGTATTCAACATAACCTAATTGCAACATTCATAACAGAAGTAAAATAACTCATACACAGATATATCCACAATTATTCTCTTTATTGATGGTTAAGATCTCCAGTACAGACTCTAACATCCCTACGCATATAGCTGTAGGGGTCCGCACACTGAGCTACAAAATTCTACCCTAAGACTCTGCGCACTCAACTGCAGAGCCTCTTCCTATGCTAAGACTCTTCAATTTTAGCTCTCAGACACCCAAAAAATTGCTTAGAACTATACTTACTACTTTTCTTAGACTCTTCTAAGATTCCCTTTTTATACATTCACATGGCCCGCAGACCAAGGGCGGATCTCATCAAGCTGACACAAACTATCTAAACTAAGGAGGAAACCCTTTTTTATTGTTTATATCTTCATGCTCTGTGACCAAAAAATGTGGAGACTTTACTTTCTTTATACAAAACTTGGGCCTTTAGCCCCAAAACTTGGGGTTTTAACCCCAAAATTGACCGTAGGGGACCCATTCCCAATAGGCCCCCAACATAAATCTGGTGACTACCCCTCAAGTCACTCTGTTGGTGCGAAGATCTTGTCGTGAAGACCTCCTAGCTCCACCTGTACCACTGTGACTTCGGCAGTGCACTATGTTGCCTCCTGCTTCACCTGCTCAACCAGCTACTCTGTCGCTAGCCCCATGCTGCCTGCCTACATTTTCTGCTATGTTTCCTACAGACTAGCCAATTTTCCTTCAATGGTGGTCATGAGGAAATATGCTTCATCTATCCAAGGCTTCAATCAAGCCTTTAGTACTTCCTCCTTGTGCCATTTTGCATCCACCTGTTCTTTAAGTGTCTTTGCTTCCTGCAGCTTCGCTAACTGTTAGGTAATGGCGATGGTGTGTGTCGTCACTTTAACCTCATCATATCTCTCTTGCAGCTCCTATGCCTCTCTTTCCTGCCTTTGCACATTGCAATTCTCCTATAGGTTGGTGACTAATTCGAGCGATTGGTCGAAGAGCACAGTGCAACCCTTCACTGCGGCATCTATAGTTGCTACTGCATCTTTGATAGCAGTCACACCTGCTCTTTAACCTCTAGCGGATTCAAAGGCTGGGCCCTCAACTTGAGCTTTTTAATTTTAAGGTTAAGTTCAAGCTGAACCTTATCCAACTTTGTTCTCACTTCGCTAACTCTAGCAGTGAGCTTCTGAATTCTCACATCCACTGGCGCATCTTCAGGAATATCTAGTTTTGGAACAATCCTGCATGCCTCAGCCACCACCTTGGTCATGTTCTCATTATTTTTGATGATGGACTTAAGAAGATCAATGGCATAATTCTTCTATACATCAATCTAAGTGTTGTTCACCTTCTGCTCACTGATAACGTTCAGGGCGCGCTATTCCCGAGCCCAAAATTCCACGACCACACCATCTTGCAAGGTGTGAAAGGCTTCACTTGGAAGCATGGACAAATTTAGCCCAACCCTCTTGAGGGCACTGACAGTGGCCCTGTCAGCTTCTACTTCTGTAGTTAGCAATCCATCTGGAAGTGTTAGCGCTCAGGGATCCAATGTGCACACCATTTCTGCTAGCTCTAAAGTTCCAGGAGCCAAACTAGTTTACTCCATGATGCTTCACCCCACATTGGTCTGCACCTGTGACACCTAGATCTACATCTTGCGTAGACCCATTTGAATGGTACCCAAGGCCTATTTTTGCTAAGACTAGAACTGTTGCAGTAGTTCCATGGTTGCATCCCTCACCCTATCGCCAATTTCATTCAAATCACCTTTTGTCAAGGTGATTAGGTCGAGGAACGTTTTGTTGGCATTGGACTTCTTTCATAGCCCTACTTTCTCCTCCTCCCTGTTACACTTTACCCGAAACATAGTAGTATTTGGGTCTACTCCTCCCTATAGGATCACTGCTCTTCCTCTTCTATCTCCAAGGAAGGAGATTTATGACTCCTATTGGATTTGCGGTCCTCCTCTTCTTCCTGCCCTTCTATCTTCTTTTTGGCAGCGTGCTCCAATTTAGCATTGTCCTCAGCCTCTTTCTTCCTCCTTTTGGTCAATTGTTCCATCTTTAGTCTGGCCTCTTCCTTCTTATGCTTCAGTGCAGACTTGCTAGACCCAGTTGTCAAATCTAAGGCCATGCGCCACTCTACTGGCCAGTGGTCAAGGATCACCGTGATTGCATCGTCTATGGCCAGGTATGGAAGGTCATACCACATTTGATCAGGGTCCTGCTGTGCTCACATGGAAACATAGTGGAAGTCCACCTTGAACTCCACATACTCTACCAACTGTTCAAAGACAGTTGGTGATCACCATGGTTTGCAGTTGATGCCCATGTTGATACTCATCTCCATTAAGATCCAAAATATCTTGATATCCTTGACCCTTTGGGGGTCCTTGGTGGCCCAGAGCGAAGAAAAATTCACTGCTTTAGGTAAATCCTATGCGATCAGAGGAAATTGACTATCATCTGGTAACACCCATGTGACCAGTACTATGGATAGCAACAACCATGCATAGTGAAAAAATTTTCTATGATCCAGCACCTCTTTGTAGTTCGTGAGGAACTGGCTGGAAAGGTAGTGTGCCCAGTTGAATTGTACACCCTCTGCGCATTGGGCCACTAATGATATATGATTGGTTCCATCACTTCATCTGTGCAACATTTCCTCATAATTTTCCCAGTCAAGATCTGGGTGGCTACTTTGACCATGGGCTCAGTTATACTAGAAATGGAGTAGCCACACAGCTTCTTGGTGAGCTTAAATTTGTCCTTCATTTGCTTGGCGAGGTCACATCACTTGTCTTTCCACCAAATTCCATGGCTGAATTTAATCCTGAATATGGTAGCCGAGTGATCCTATGGATCAACATTTTAGTGATTGGTATTGGATCTTCTAACCATAGGCACCCATTGTGCACTAAGCATAGCAGTTGTTTGATCATTATCATGGTTATGGGCACGTAGTTTTAATGTGGAACCCATAGCATGTTTAGCAGTCCTGCCTTGTCCACCCCTTTTATCCACTTTCTTGGCTCTAGCATGGTCACATCATTGTCCTTATAGAAGACACAGCGCATGAATTGATCTATCGCTAAGTGGGGAAAGTGCTCCGTATCAGCTAAATCCCAATCCTTCAGGTTTAAATGGGGGATGCACACTAGGTGCAGTCCTTCAAATGCGATCTTGTTTGGTAGCAATGTTGTATGTCGTGTGACTTTGCTCTCATCAATGTCCTTTGGGACCTTTTCCTTGCCTTGGCGTGGAGGAATGTATTCAAGTAGTTTAGAGATAGGGTTGGACCCTTCAATGTCAACGTCCTCTGCACCCATGTCAATGTCTTCCCCACCCATACTTATTTCTTCATTGTCTTCTTCAGGTTCTAGGTCAACTACCATTCCCTTCTACTGCGCATTGGGATTTTCCTTTTGCGGGTGTTTTCTAGGTAACGTGCGCACCGCCGGTGTCTCTTTCTGCTTATCTTTCTTCTTTTTTGGATCCTCTTTGGTCGGCGTATGCCTCGACCTAGGAAACCTCAATGATTTGGGTACCTCTATAGGTACTTTGACACTTCCTATCTCCAGGGAAGCTTCCTCAGTTGCCATTGCTACCTCTGAGGCAACTCTCTCAACTACCATTTCTTCTCTGGCACTCATGGTTTTTGTGGGTGCCAACATGATCCTAGTAAAAAACTCCCATGTTTCCTTAGGAAAACTCTCAAATGCTGAACTCACTATCAAAGCTTCAAATTTCTCATGGTTCATACATGCCTGAGAGCTCAACACCTCAATTCTCAAAATGCTAAGTGTATTTTGCTGGGTAGCCATCTGTAATTTATGGGCATTTTTGAATTCAAATCCAACCGTTCCCACCAAAATTCGTTCATAAATTCTAGATTGGTAGCAGATTTTCAAATATCTTGCCGTTAAATTTTGACTTAAATGCCACCCCCCACTCCATTTAGCCATTTTTTCATTGTCAAATCATGAACAGTGACCATAACAATCACTTATCGGCTACTCTATGCATTCCCTTCTTCGATAGTGCAACTCCCCACGCGTTCCTATTGACACAGTGACATTCCTTCATTCCCTACAATTACCCAATCACGCAGCTCCACGACCCAGGTATTTTAGTTTATATTCCCGCACCTCCTTTCAGCTGCCTAGAGCACTAAGACTATGCTTCCATCATGTAGTCATCTAGAGGGATCGCTAGTGTATGGCTTCAATCAGCTGCCATTCACCTTTCCTGGGAAGGGTTCTCCATTTAATTTTACCAATTGAACTGCTCCACCATCGGTAATCTCCTTGATCATATATGCCCCCAGCCAATGTATCCTAAATTTTCCTGGAAATTTATCAAACTTGTTGTCATATAATAAAACTAAATCATTTACCTTGAAGGTGTGTAGTTTGATGTGACGATCATTCCATGCCTTTTCGCAATCCTTTTGAACTTGTTGATGGAATCTAGATAGAAATCTATCCTCTTCAAGCTCTATTATCTGTTCGAGCCTCTCATCTAGGGTTTCGTGATTTGTCATTCTTGTGAATGCTTCTATGCGCAAAATAGGTACAATGTACTCCATCGGCATCACAACCTCTATGCAATAAACTAGCCTGAACTGTGTTTGTCTAGTTAGCTTCTTGCAAGTCATTCTATAAGCTCATAGCACCACGGGTACGCACAAATCCCGATTATTTATTTGAGCATTGCAAACCTTTGATAGCACGCTCTCCAATATTTTATTAAACACTTTCACCATCCCATTAGCCTATGGATGATAAGTCATACTTTTATGATGATAAACATAACATTCCTCCATCAACATGTTGATCGTTTCATTAAGAAAATGTGTACCGCCATCGCTCATCAAAATCTTCTGAAACCCAAACCTTGTCAATACATGCTCAAAAATGAACTTTGCTATTTTTGTGCCTGTACAGTCCTTCACAGGTTGTGCCTCTACCCATCTGGTTAAATAATCAGTCGTGGTGATGATGTACCGCACACCTGTCTTGTTTCTTGGAGGTTGAATCAATCCCACAAAGTCAATTGCCCACTTTTCGAATGGTTGTAATGTCACTTGTGGATTTAGAGGTAGCTCATCCCTCCGCAATGGCCTGCACTCCTTTGACATGCATCGCATGCCCTACAATATGATTTTGAATCCTTATGCAAGGTTGGCCACCACAACCCAGCGCATAGAATATTTTGTGCTATTTCTTTTCCTGCATAATGACCTCCCATGGATCTACCATGAGCCTCAGTGAGGATGTTGTTTCGTTCAAAATCTGGCACATAACATCGTAATATTTCATCTGATCCCATTTTGTATAAGTGCCCTCCAATGATAAAAAAGTCTGTCGCGTGCCACAACAATTCCTTCTTCTGTTGACTTGTATATACTTCTAGAGTTATTCCTGTCATGAGGAATTGTATAATATCTTCAAAGTGACCTTTTGCAAGACACACTATAAAGAGTTGCACGTCAAACAATCCTTCCTCCAAATTAGTAGGCTCTTCTCCAGTTTCAATGCGCGACAGATGATTCGATCCAGCATTCAAGCGTCCTGGTTTCACAATAACTTCAAACTCATATTCTTGAAACAACAACAACCATCTGCATATTCCCCCCCCCCTCAACAGAGACTTTTTCACCAAGTATTTCAATGAAAAATGGTCTGTATACATCTTAAAGTGTCTGCCTAGCAAGTAGTGCCTAAACTTTTGGAGCGCGTATACCATAGCCAGACCTTCACGCTCTGTCATTGCATTATTCTTCTCAGCTTTAGATAACTTCCTACTTATGAATGCTATGGGGTGATCCAATTCTCCCTCACCAGCCTATGTCAGTACTACCCCCAGTGCAATACATGATGCATCCACATGCACATGAAATTCCTTCTTCCAATTTGGGAAGACTAGGTTCGGCACGGTGACCATCTTCTCTTTGAGCACATCCAAGCTCTTCTAACATTCCTCATTCCAGCAGAATGTAGTATCCTTTTTTAATAGTTTCTCCATTGGCATGGTGATTTGGGCATAGCTTTTGATGAATTTTCTATCCTACCCTGTATGCCCCAACGTTGTGCACAACTGTTTCACACTTCTTGGTGCCTCTAAATCGATTATAACCGCAATCTTCGCGGGGTCTACCATCAAGCCTTATCTGCATACCACGTGACTCAGCAAGATCCCAAAAGGGGCACAGAACGAACATTTATTTAGATTGAGTGCAATCTAGTACCTCTGGCATGTATGTAGAATCAAGTGCACACTTGCTACCTAATGCTTTACTAGTCCAAACATTGTCCAATCATCAAAGTATACCTCCAGAAATTTGTGAATGAAATATTTGAATGCTGCAATGACATTGTGCGAGAATATTGTTGGCATGTTCTTCAGCCCAAAAGGCATCAGAGTATACTGGAAGCATCCCCATTCAGTCGCAAAGGTCATCTTACTCCTATCCTCTGGTGTGATCTTGATCTGATGGTACCCTGAGAACCCATCAGTAAACGAATATGCTTCTTGGCCACCAACATTATCCAACACCTCATCGGTGAGAGAAGTTGGGAAGGGATTGTGCACATAGGAATCATTCAAATTCTTGAGATATACACATATCCATATGCCATCCTTCTGTTTCTTATCCTAAACTACCATTGGGCTTACCCAATCAAACTCAATTGGTTCAATGATACTTGCTGCACGCATTTTATCCAACTCCAAATGGACCCCAAGTCCCCTATTATCCCTTTTAGATCTGAAAACGTTGTGGGGAACAAATCTTGATATTTGCGGAGTGGTTTGACAATCTTATCTACTATTGTGTCATCCCAATAGCCCCTAATATTTGCAAACTTTGGCTTTGCCTTTGTGCCAATGTTCACCTATCTAGTTTTGAGTGGCTCAATTATATCTGGGTTCTCTAGTTGCAGACCCTCAACTTTGTGGTGACCTTCAGTCTCTGGACTATTAATCTTCCTTAGGTCTTCATCTTCTTCTTCCATTGTTACGTTATAGCACTCCAGTGCGTGGCTCAACTAGGTAGTCCAATCAAGTTGAATCAAATTTAGGGGATCCTATGGTATCTTGAAGATCATTTCCTTAACCTCTTGCAATGCTTCTTCAATACATTCAAACCCATCCTCAAAGCTGAAAGCCATCGAAAATCCTTGGCTAAAAACATCCCACTCTTTACTGCCATGGCAGAGTTCTGTCTCCAATTATCAATTCATTGTTATAACATCCAAGGAATGACAAAACATATGTACCCACTCTGGCTAAGGCTTCGCTCCATACACTTCAGTCCATTTGGCCAAGTGGTCACATGGATCATTCCTCCCATCATAATTTTCTGTTAGAAGCACTTGTGTGTGACCAAACTGCACTCTCATCAGTTTTCTGTATATGCACTGATCATCAAAACTATCCTTGTGTGTGCCCCACCACCTCACAGGCATAGCATGCAATGCCCAGTCCAAGGCCTAGAAGTGATGCTTCTTTGGCACTTCTCTCTCAAATGCATCCAAAAAGTTAATGAATCATGCCCTTAAAGATATAGTCAAAGAAGAACTACAAAAACTTTTAGATGCAGGGTTCATTTACCCTATCTCTGATAGTGAGTGGGTCTCTACTTTAGTGTTAGTTCCCAAGAAGAATGGTAAGTGGAGGATTTGTGTCGATTATAGGGAGTTGAACAAAGCCACAAAGAAGGATCATTTTCCCCTACCCTTCACCGACCAAGTGCTAGATGGCCTAACAGGGAAGAAGTTATTTTCTTTCCTAGATGGATTCAGTGGGTACAACCAAATCCAAATCTGCCCAGGAGACCAGGCTAAAATCACATTCACCTATCCTTGGGGTACTTTTGCCTATAGGGTCCTTTATTTTGGCTTATGCAACGCTCCTGCCACTTTCTAGAGAGTAGTGTTGAGTATTTTTGTTGAATTAGTACATGATGCTGTAGAGATCTATATGGATGATTTTACACCTTATGGCTATGATTTTCAAGAGGCCCTAACTAACCTAGGAAAAGTATTATGCAAATGCATTGAAATGAACTTGTCTCTTAGTATAGAAAAATGTGAATTCTTAATGAATGAAGGGACTGTGATAGGTCATTCCATATCTCAACAAGGACTGCAGGTGGACCCAAACAAAATAGCCATCATCCAAAGGGTCCCACCTCCACAAAAGTAGAGAGATGTCAGGAGTTTCTTAGGGTTAGCTGGATACTAAAGAATGTTCATAAAGGACTTCAGCAAGTTGGCCTCTCCTTTGTTTGGGTTGTTGGCCAAAGATTCTGAATTTATATGGTCAAAGAGCTGTCAAGAGGCCTTAGACATTCTAAAGGGGAAGTTAACCACTACACCAATTCTTAGAGGCCCAAACTGGGCCCTCCCTTTTCATATTCACATTGATGCCTCACACAAAGCCATAGGAGTAGCCTTAGGTTAGGTAGAGAATAAATTTCCCTACACCATCTATTTTACCAGTAAAAACTTTTCAAAGGTTGAGTTAAATTATATTGTGATCGAAAAGGAACTTTGGGCTATTGTGCATTCATTGAAAATGTTTAGGCATTAACTTACAACCTATCAAACATTTGTGCATATTGATCATGCTATAATTAAATATTTAATGAAAAAACCAGATGTAAATGCTGAATCATAAGATGGTTACTTTTATTACAACAGTTTGATCTAAATATTGTTGATTAGCCTAGTAAGGAGAATGTTGTTGCTGACTTTCTATCTAGGATGAATCTTCCTACAGGTGAAGAAGGGATGGTGGATGATCAGTTACCAAACGAGCATTTGTTTTCTATTTCAGTGCTCTGCCCATGATTTGCTGATATAGCATACTATTTGATATCAGCACAGTTCCCACCAAACCTGCCCTCCAAAGAAAAGAGCAAGATAATCAGGAGAAGTGCCCCCTTCACCTAGATTGGGGGCAATCTATTCAAACTTGGCCTAGATCAAACCTTGAGAAGGTGTGTCAGGGAAAAGTAATTTTTTGACAGCGTTCTGACCTATCATGATGGGCCTTGTCGAGGTCACTTTGTAGTAAATAGGTCAACATTCAAAGTGTTTCCAGTAGGCTATTATTGGCCTACTCTTCATCGGGATGTGAAAAAGTACATTAGTCATTGTGATCGGTGCTAGAGGATGGGAAATCCTACTCCAAGAAATGAAATGCCCCTACAACCTCAAGTGAATTTCGAGCCATTTTGCAAGTGGGGCATGGACTTCATTGGGCATATGAATCCTCCTTCAAAGCAAAAACAACACATTATTGTGTGCACTACTTGACTAAGTGGGCTGAAACCAAGGCAATTAAGACAGCAATAGAAGAGAAGGTGGTTGAGTTCCTAAGGGAGAATATATTCTACAAATTTGGGTACCCTAGAGCTCTAGTCATAGAAAAATGTAGCCAGTTTACCTCCGGCATGATTGAAGAACTGCTCAAGAATCACAAAATCAGGCATAGGACCTCAACTCCTTATCATCCACAAGCTAATGGGCAAGTCGAGGTAACCAACAGAGCACTGCAGAACATCCTAACCAAGGTAATGAACAACAACAAAAAGGACTGGGTAGAAATACTAGTTGAGGCCACCTAGGCCTATAATACAACATGGAATACCACCACTAGATTTACACCTTTAGAGATGGTCTATGGGAAAAAGGCTTTTCTGTCCATTGAATTTTAATATAATACATTGAGGATGTCAGCCTAACTAGGTTTGGATCTTAGTCATGCACAGAAAGAAAGATTGTTCCATTTGAATGGCTTGGATGAATTCAGAATGCGGGCCCTCCTCCATACAGAGATAGTTCAGCCTCAAAGGAAAATCTGGCATGACAAGCATATTAAGGAGAAGCAATTTCAAGAAGGAGACTGAGAATTGTTATATGAATCTAGGTATAAAGACTTCAAGGGAAAGCTAAGGACAAGATGGCTCAGACCTTATGTGGTGGAAAGATGCCATGACAATGGTTCAGTACATATCATAACTACAGTCGAAGAAGCAACTCCATTACTAGTTAATGGACACAGATTGAAAATTTACAAGAGGCCTTTATCTAAAAAAGAGTTCATTGACAGTATCAATAAGACAATGATGATGGTGGAGCAAGTTTTAGCTCCTCCCTCATCAGGTCACTGAAATATAAAGAATACAAAATAAGGATTCAAGTGAAAACCTCCATGAGGCACCTGAGTCCCATATTTCGGTTGAAAATCTCCATGAGGTGGTACAAGGATGAGAAAAATGGAAAGAAAAAGAAGATCCCTAGGTGAAAACATTCCTTAAGGTGCCCAAGTAATATACCTAGGGGGGATAATATGGGGTACCAAGGGAGGTACCCAAGGTAATAATGTAATAATGGGACGGGCCATAGTAATAAATGAGGTGGTTAACCCATATCATGTAAGTGACCACAAGTAGTTAGTAATAGTGTAATGGGCCCATGGTATTAGTCGATAGTATGAGGGAACCATAGTAGTGATCCATGGTATTGCATGTATGAGGCCTATATAGAGGCTAGATACTCCACATGGAGGATGTCAAGAAATATAGTCAAGGATTATTGTATGAACATGCATATGGCTTGTGGAGTGTTCTCCTTCCTTAAGGAGTGAATGTATGTTGTTACCCTACCTTAAAGGTTTGATCAATAAAGAATAATTTCATATTATTTATGGGTTTCTTTGCATTATCTTATATTCTCATATCAGATCTATAATATTTTCAGGTTAGATCTATAACAAGTGGTATCAGAGCACTTTCTTGGGCAAAAAAATGGAGAATTTTTTTTTAAATTTTTGCAGGATTTCGGGGGCGGCGAGTTTGTAGATCATATCTGTCCATTTTGGTGCAATATATACAAAATATTATTGCATATCTGGATTATATATGAAAAAATACCCGATTTCAAAAAACAAATCGGTAGAATCGGAGTTCGGATGAAGGAGATATCGCTGATCTAAAAATCAGTGGGTTTGTAGATAAATTTTCAGGGAAACGCGTTTACGGAGCAGATATGGATGTTTTGGTGCAATATCTACAAAATATAATTATAGATATGGATTCTATGTGAAAAAATACCCAATTTCAAAAAAAAATTCAGTTGAATCGGAGCTCGGATGAGGGAGATATCGTTGATTTAAAATCAGCTCTTTTTGCAGAAATTTTGGTGACGGCGGGAGAGTTGCAGCACAGATCTAAAATTCCAGTGCCTGGATCAAGATTTCTATCACATGGGTAGATGCAGAATGATTGTTCTATTTCTGAAAATAGGTCATAATAGGGATTCTGAGCAATTTTAATTAAACTGTGACAATTTCAAATTTTCGCCAAGTTTTTTCAAAACCCTCTTCATGGCAGGTCACGGTTTTACAGGAAAAGATAATGGCCCTACTATTGAAGAATACATAAAAACACAAAATTCATTATGGGCACATCATTGGAGAATTTTTGTAGTGCATGATTTTGAGTATGAGGCGGCCACATGGTGGCAATTACTTAACCAAAAGAAGTGTTTCAACCTACCCGATGAAGAATTTGAAAAATTACTTTTAGAGAGATGGTCTCATGCTAGAAAACAAGATAAGGAGAAACATGTGGGTCTATTTCCTACTGGTATATCCTTATTACAGGTTCATGGATTGATTCAGAAAGAGAAGATCATTGTTTCTATAAATCCTAGTTGCAAGCATAATTTCATCAATGTTAATTTGGCAAAAAAATTGCAAGTTCCCACAAAACACATTGAAAATACACAGGTGAATGATGAAGATGTCCAAGTGTATAAGGATTTGAAGATTTCTATGGATAAGTATGTGTTGCATGGTGATTTTTATACTTCAGAGACAGATAATATGGATGTTGTTTTGGGATACTCGTGGATGGAATCAATGGGTACTCTAAATATTAATGTGCAGAAGAAATTCCTGAAGCTTTGGTATAAAAAGAAGAAAATTACATTACAGGATATTTCCATCAATAAACAGGTAGAGTCCACGGAGGTTGACGCAGAAGATGTTCCAGGGACTGACATATCAGATGATGAGAAGTTGATGGTCGACAATCAAACAAAAACAGAGGCTGAAGCCGAAAAGGTAACAGGTGCTGACACATCTAATAAGGGTTCAGTGGTTGAAGTCATATTGGAAAATAAGACACCACAACAAGCACCACAACAGGGTGAATTAAAGAAAAAGACACTGTGGGTTAAAAATTCAACATATCATCACCCACATCACCCCGCAAGAAAACAACCATCAATATGGGAACCAATTAGCCACACGGACAACAACCCCCACAGGACAGATAGAGAGGAGCGAAGATCCACCTACTACACATCTACACAGAAGAGTTACCACAGTCAACTTCCATCTCAAGCGAGCGAGGCACCAGCGAGAACGAGGGTTCACCTTTCTCTTGGATGGCTAGATGCACGTGCATGGTACCAGTGGACTACTCTTTTGAGTAGATCTTATTATTTGTGTTCTTCCATGTTTCAGGGACGAAACATGTTAAGGGGGTTGAATATTATATACCTAGGGGGGAGGGGGTAATATGGGGTATCGAGGGAGGTACCCAAGGTAATAATGTAATAATGGGATGGGCCATAGTAAAAAATAAGGTGGTTAACCCATGTCATGTAAGGGACCACAAGTAGTTAATAATAATGTAAGGGGCCCATGGTATTAGTTGATGGTATGAGGAAACCATGGTAATGATGCATGGTATTGTATGTATGAGGCTATATAGAGGCTAGAGACTCCACATGGAGAGATATGAAGAAAAGTATTCTTATGAACAAGCATATGGCTTGTGAAGTATTCTCCTTCCTTAAGGAGTGAATGTATGGTGTTGCCCTACCATAAGGGTTTGATAATAAAGAAGCATTTCTATCTATTTGATCTTGTTATTATTGGGTGTATTTGTTATTTCTCATATATTTCTGGGTTAGATTTACAACAAGTGGTATCAGAGCTACCACTTGTTGTAGATCTAACCCGAAAATATTATAGATCTGATATGAAAATATAAGACAATGCAAATAAACCCAGAAATAATATGGAATGCTTATTTATTATCAAACCCTTAAGATAGGGCAACACCATATATTCACTCCTTAAGGAAGAAGAATATTCTACAAGCCATATGCCTGTTCATACAAGAATACTTCTCTTCATATCTCTCCATGTGGAGTCTCTAGCCTCTATATAGGCCTCATACATACAATACCATGCATCATTACCATGGTTTCCTCATACCATCAACTAATACCATGGGCCCCTTACATTATTATTAACTACTTGTGGTCCCTTACATGACATGGGTTAACCACCTTATTTATTACTATGGCCCATCCCATTATTCCATTATTACC
>APFE030314877.1:12056-37892 GCA_000404065.3 Pinus taeda
TATCAATATATATATAATATATATAAATATATATATATATATATATATATATATATATAATATATATATATACTATATATATATATATATATTATATAGATATATATCTAAGTCTATTCGATTTATGTTATTATTTCCTGTGTTACGCCCATCATCGTCTCTGTGTAGAATTCTCTCGCAGAAACAGATTTGAGCATAATGGGGAAGAAGTCCAAGAAGACCACAATGCCTTCCGCTTCACCGGCCACAGGGCAACCTGTTGCTGATCCAGGCAATAAAAAGAAAGGGCTCATATTGGACACTACATGCCTGGGACTTACCAGAGCTACTTGGCAAGGCACATATAATCTGATCGAAGCCGAAGACCCGAGGGTGACAGCGATACAAGTTTCTGTCGATAGCACCAGCAAATCCGAAGCTAATCTGAGTGATTTAGCCAAATCTTTTCTTCATCGAATAGCGGCCCAGGAGAAAATCCTCCCATATACAGATGTGGTAAGATGGGCGATTCAGGAAATCTCAATTACCGACAGAACTTTCAGCACCATAGATGGGAGAATTTTCGGTTCCTTTTGAGCCGAGGATCTAAGGCAAATGTATCATTTGCCAGAGGCAGAGAAGAAGTATAACACGACATTCCTGGAGAAATTCTGAGCTGAAAATGAGACTGAGTCCGAACCCATTCAAGGTTGGAGACAAAATCCAGCAAAGCACAAGCACGAATCTTCGGGTAAGTACTCGGTCGATTCTCTATGCTCTCCTTATTTGTATGCTGGGATTATGATGTGCAGACCATGGGGATTACATGATTCCACCAATTTTACCATAGAAATGGTCCCCTTAATGGAGGCGGCATGTAGTGGCGAAATAATGGATTGGGCGGATATACTATCTGATAAGTTAGCAACTACAATTCTCAATTTCAGATTCAACTCTCGCATCACTGAGAGGTTCATTCCCCCATTTTACTACAGTGCCTATGTATTAGATGTTTTTTGTTTTAATTCTGAATTTCCTGTGCTCGGATGGAGGTTGACGTCGCAAGACCCTGCACCCATCCACATATACCATCAAAAGTTGTGGAAGACAAACTACAAACACCATTTGTATCAAATTTGCAACGGTTTCATGTTGCCTATTCATTATTCCATTTTCAATAAGCCTGCTCCTAAGATTTCCTACCAAGCAGGGGTGGATTTAACTTCCATAGGGAGTTGGTTTGGGGAGGAAAATTTCACCTATATCAGAGTTTTTTGCAGTCAAGGCAAGCCCCACGTTCTTCCTCTATACATCCCTGATAAACTACTGGCCAGGGAAATAGCCTATCAGATCAACGCCGATGGGGTTACACAAAATCTGAAGAAAGCAAAGAAGCACGTCTGACCCTCTTTTCCCTTGCGAATTGGTATCTACACTCTGCATGATCTCAAACATGCAGAAAAAGAAGCTGAGAAAATAAATTCACTGACCCTGGCAACTCTACCGAGCAGGCGATTCGATCCGAACAAAGTCACCTACAATGCACTCGACCAGGCCAAATTGGCCAAGTTCGAGCATAAAGAAGAAAAATTTGAAGACTTGTTCGCATCGGCCGAGTCGCTATATCAAGTTAAATCGCTCGCCATACTTGAATACAACGATGAGGAGCTGGTTGAATTTAACAGACTTAGAGAGCAGAGGTTGCAAACTCTGCCTCTAGACCTGTTAGCGACTACTCCAACAACATAATCAAGCGAGCCTGAGCAGCGACGTGATATAGAACCTCCTATTACATCAAAGCAGTAGGAGGAAGTGGATGACCAGAGACAAGAAGAAACCCAGGCGAACTTGCAGAGACAGGAAGAGACCCAGGCAAAAACGTAAGAACAGAGCAGTGCCAAAGTAAATGAAGACACACAGATTGATCCGAAATTGCTCCAGGAATGGCAGCAATTTAATTCGATTATCAGCAATCTAGAATACTCTAAAGATGACGATATTTCAAAAGAGGGCGACACACAGGAAGTGACATAAAAGCAGGTTTCAGGTGAAACCAACGACCCACCCAAATTAAAGGAAGCGGAAATAATTCCAAAGGATCCATCGAGCGAAATCATTTTGCAGATAGAAGAGATTCCTCCCTTGGATGTCTTCTATAGCCCTAAGCATAAAGCTATAGTGAAACGACAGAGGAAGAGGAGAAGGACTGATCAACCTTCTTTATTCCATGAACTAACAGTAACGGGCAACGTGGTATGGAAAGAAGAATTTGACCCCTCCGATGACTTGACAAAGCTATCGCAATATGCTGGAGCTTATTTGGCGGCGACAATAGATAAAGCATATGAGGTGAGCAGCTTATTAAAGACAAAATATTAGGACATATTTTCGTTACAGGCACAATTATCGGAAGCACAGCAAAAGGCAGAGCAAGTAGAACATAAATTTCTAGTACAACAACAAATAAACAGTCAGCTGACTAAGCAATTGCAGGAAGAAAAATAGAGGATTGATGATAGCGCAATCCAAAAGCAAAAGGAGCTATCGGTAGCATTGGCCCAACTAAAAACATCAACTGAGGAAATGCTAAAATCCAAAGATGAGCAAATCGCTCAATTGTCAG
This sequence comes from Pinus taeda, assembly GCA_000404065.3. NCBI lineage: Eukaryota > Viridiplantae > Streptophyta > Pinopsida > Pinales > Pinaceae > Pinus > Pinus taeda. The sequence continues at coordinate 14,659 of APFE030314877.1, forward strand.
CTCAACTTGAGCAAACGAAAAAGCTCCCACAAGTAGATGAGTTTAAAGCAGAGGCATTTCAATTAAACAAAGCATTGATAAATCAAATGAAGCTCTTGTGTTAGCAAATCACCCAGGCAGAACCATTGTGCGACTTAGTGGCATCCATAAGCAAAAAAGTAGAAAAGGCAAGGACAGATTTGGATCAGGCCGAAGAAACATTGACAAATTTTCTGGAATGGCAAGATTCCGATCAGGGACAGGCAGCTAACCTACAAAGAATTCTGGAATCACACAAAGAAACATTATTCACAGAATGGCAATCTCAGTTAATGAAGGCATAAAGAGCGATTTTAAGATGCAAGGAAACCACTAGTAATTTGGTTGAATTAGTAAATAATACTCTTTACTTGTCTAACATGATTTCTCAATGTACTCCAGGCCAATTAAGAGCAACAAAGATGTTGGAGCATTCATGCTACCCAGAGCTGGAGAAAAATGGAAGGTTAATTGCGGGAATCAACAGTTTGACATGGGATGCCTATTGGTTCTTCTTAGTGAAGCCGCATAGCCAGAGAGTCGCCCTCAAATGCCTCACAGATGCTATCGGGTATATCATACCCGATATTCAGGATGCCACCTTCGCTGCCCAACTCAATTGCGCCTCAACAGACCACCCGAAGTGGAGCCAATGCTTGCGATAAGCCAGCTCAGGTTAAATGCAAATAGCTTGAGTCATGATTCACATCGCCGACTGCTAGATCGCCCCCAAGAATATAGATAGTATTAATTGATGCCAATTTAGTAGGATTTTGTTTCATAGATTTTTTTTAGCTTAGTAGTATTTATAGACCCTTTCATGCATTTAGAAAGGGTCGTAAATTTTTGTATATGACTTAAACCCTGAAGTTGCACTATTGTACTTCAGGGATATTCTTTTATGAAACTGGACCAATCATTATAATTTTGATAAGGAAATTTTTTATACAAATGTGCACTATTGTCTTTGTTTAAAAGCATTTATGCGTTGAAGGAAGAATTTCAAATAACGATTGATATTGGGATTGATTAAGCAGCTCATATGGTACTATTATCTATGTCTGGACTCATTCTTGTTATATGAATTCTCATTTGATCGCTCTTGCTATTATCGCTTATATATATGTGTTTTAATAGCATCATTTATGCATCCCACTATTGGTTGTTTATAGCATGCTTTTCTTTCAATCATATATGTATCGATGATATAAATAGTAAATGCAGTAATCTTGCGTTAATCGCTTTGTTTAACTATTTAGAAGAAGTAATATTTGAATGAATATCCATGTCTATTTTACAGAGTCATCTACATGCCTGTCAATAGACAAGGATTATTAAATGTTGCATTTCAAATGAATAGTTGTTCCCGGGACTAGTATTAGTTTTCGTATTTTTGTTGATAGAATAAGCTATCCACCTATCATTAGAACAAACAATTCATCACTCATCCACCCCTTTTATTCATTATCGGGAAACTGGTCTCGTTATATCCAGTCGGAGGCACCATCCCAAACGGTAAAGGAGTTGTACTAAGGTCTGGACCGGGTGGTTATCCCCCAATGTTGTTGCAGTGATTTTCGAGGCATCAACGGGTTTATAATATCAATAGTCCCATGGTTTTATTAATCCCTTGAGTTTAAAATATTAACTCTGAGGGTTTATGAATTGCTTGGGTTTTTAATATTAGTTTGTTGGGTTTATTGATTCCTTGGGTTTATTAATCATTTGTATTTATAATATTAATTCCTTGGGTTTATAATATTAATAATGCCTTGGGTTTATTGATCCCTTCTGTTTATAATATTAATAATCCCTTAGATTTATAATAATAATAATCCCTTAGGTTTATTAAACCCCAATATTAAGTATTAAATATTAGTCTCGGGGTTGAATATTAATCCCTTAGGTTTTTAATATTAATAATCATTTGTGTTTATTAGAACCTAATATTAAGGGTTAAATATTAGTCCTAGGGTTCAATATTACTCTATTAGGTTTATAATGTTTAACCCTTTAGTTTATTAATTCGTTGGGTTTATAATATTAACAATCCCTAAGGTTTAATGATCACATGGGTTTATAATATTAATAATCATGTGAGTTTGTCAATCCTTTGTGTTTAAAATATTAATTCGTAGGCTTTATTAATCTCTTGTGTTTTTAATATTGATCCCTTGGGTTGGTTGATCCCTTAAATTTTCAATATTTATCCCTTTGGTTCACTAATTCCTTGGGTTTATTAGTTCCATGGGTTTATAATATTAATAATCCATTGGGTTTAAATTATTTATTCTTAGGGTTTATTAATCTCTTGGGTTTTTTATATTAGTTTGTTGGGTTTATTGATTCCTAGGATTTATTAATCATTTGGGTTTATTAATCATTTGTATTTATAATATTAATATGTTGGGTTTATAATATTAATACTCCCTTGGGTTTATTTATGCTTTGCGTTTATAATATTAATAATTCCCTTGGGTTTTTTATCCATTGGGTTTATAACATTGATCCCTTGAGTTTTCTAATTCTTTGGATTAGTAATTTTAATCCCTTAGGGTGTGTTAAATCCCAATATTAAGGGATAAATATTAGTCCTAAATTTTAATATTAATCCATAGTCCAATGTCACATTATGAAAACTATTGTATCAATATGAAAATCAACCATGGTCAATCATTGTCAACCATTGTCAACCATGGTCGATCATGGTCAAATGTCACATTGTGACAAAGAATGTCTCAATATGAAAATCAACCATGTCCAACCATGGTCATCCTTGCTGCAACATCACCTTGTGACAAAGATTGTCTCAATGTTTAAATCAACCATGGTTAATCATGTTTATTTCATTGTTTATGGTATTTATCTAAGAATTTATATACTTAGGGTTTATAATATTAATTGCTTAGGTTTAATATTATTCCCTTGGGTTTATAAACCCTTGGTTTTTAATGTTAATCTCTTAGGTTTATTATTTCCTTGGGTTTGTAATATGAATCCATTGGGTTTATTGATCTTAGGGTTCATATTCCAAGGGTATAAATTATTCATAGGTTTTATAATATCAACCCTTAATCCGAATGGAAAATGGCATCAACCCATGGTATTCATCCACCCATGTTATTCATCCACCCATGGAATTTACCCATGGTATTGTAAGTGGCATCCACTCATGGTATTTATCCACCCATGGTATTGTAAGTGACATCCACCCATGGTATTGTGACATCCACCCATGGTATTCATTCACCTATGGAATTGACCCATGGTATTGTGACATCCACCCATGGTATTCATTCACCCATAGAATTGACCTGTGGTATTGTGACATCCACCCATGGTATTCATTCACTCGTGGAATTGACCCGTGGTATTGTAATTGAAAATACAATAAGTAACAAGTCATATTTTGTAAAAGGAGAGATGGTCCACCACAATGTAGCCTTTTACAAAATACGACTTTTTACTTATAGTATTTTTCAGATATAATACCACGGGTCAATTCCATGGGTAAATGAATACCATGGGTGGATGTCACAATACCATGGGTTAATTCCATGGGTGAATGAATACCATGGGTGGATGTCACAATACCATGGGTCAATTCCATGGCCGAATGAATGCCATGGGTGAATGTCACAATGCCATGGGCAAATACCATGGGTGGATGTAATTTACAATACCATGGGTAGATAAATACCATGAATGGATGCCACTTACAGTACCATGGGTAAATTCCATAAGTGAATGAATACCATGGGTTGATGCCATTTTTCGTTCAAATCAACCCTTGGGCTTAATATAAGTCCCTTGTGTTTATAATCATGGTCAACCATGGCCAACCATGGTCCAACGTTACATTGTGACAAATATTTTGTCAATATGAAAATCAACCATGGCGGAATGTCGCATTGTGACAAAGGTTGTCTCAATATGAAAATGGGTCATGGTCAACTATGTTTATTCTAGTGTTTATTAGTTCCTTGGGTTTATAATATTAATAATTCCTTGGTTCTATTAATCCCTTGAGTTTAAAATATTAATTCTGAGGGTTTATGGATCACTTGGGTTTTTAATATTGATTCCTTGGGTTTATTGATTCTTTGGGTTCATTAATTGCTTGGGTTTATTGATTCCTTGGGTTTATTAAGCATTTGTATTTATAATATTAATGCCTTGGGTTTATAATATTAATAATTCCTTGGGTTTATTGACCCCTTGCATTTATAATATTAATAAACCCTTGGGTTTATAATAATAATAATCCCTTGGGTTTATTAAACCCCAATATTAAGCGTTAAATATTAATCATGGGGTTTAATATTAATCCCCTTTTTTTAACTATTTGGGTTGGTAATACTAACCCCCTTGTTTTTTAATATTAATAATCAGTTGTGTTTATTAGACCCTAATATTAAGGGTTAAATATTAATCATAGGGTGTAATATTAATATGTTATATTTATAATGTTTATCCCTTTAGTTTATTAATTTATTCTCTTGAAGCACACCTTGTAGTGTAAACTTGTTCTCCTCCTAATTGTCCTTCTCTGGCCAACAATTAGCCATTTCAAGGCTCCAACTTCCTCCTATTTCCTTGCACACTCCTGGAGGAAAGTAGCTCGTAAAAGATAGGAATTTTCTCCTATTTGTTTTCACAATTTCCAAGGAATGATTCACCTGGTCAATGCCAAGCTTTGTACACTCAACTAGTATATAATTGACAATTACAATGTGCCTTTTTCCTCCACTCTAGCTAGGCAATTCGAATATCATGCATGTATGGGTTATTTTTGGCTCAATGACTAGTTTAACTAAAAGATCATTGAGTTAACAATGGTTCTACTACTAAATTGACCTTCACCTAACTCAACTAGGTACTTGAGCATAGTTAAGTGAGTCAAACTAAAAATAATTGAACTAGATTGCTAAATTTTAGCAATCATCACATGCACGACTCTACTTCTAGCTTATAACTCGAATTTACTAAGTGAACTAGGAGGTAAGGACCATGTTACACAAGATAACTTCCATCCAAGGCATCATGTTGATGTGGAAAATTGAATTACTAAATTTGACTAAGGCACAAGTCAAATTTAGCCTTTCTTGCTACACTTTCTAACACTCCCTCTTAGCAAGAAAGGGATTTTTCACCACGCCTATCCTACACCTGTGGAATTAAAATTTTCCTCTTGAAAATTCCTTTGTTAATATATCTGCATCTTACTCCTCAGTTAGAATGCAATGTAGCATCATGATTCTCCTTTGCACATAATCCCGCAAGTGATGGTACCTAATATCAATGTGCTTGGACCTATCATGAAATACCGGATTCTTAGAGAGTTTGATACAACTTTGATTATCACAATAAATCACTATCACCTGGCTGAAAATCCCCGCAAGTATTTTCCTCATCCATATGGCCTCACATATTTCTTGACTTTCAGGCATGTATTTAGTCTCTGTTGAGTTAAGTGCCACAAACCTATGTTTCTTGCTATACTAGGAAATAATTGCAGACCAAACACTAAAGACAGCACCTAAATTACTTTTCTTGTCTGATGGAATCCCTACCCAATATGCATCATTGAAGCCTTGGAGCTTCACTCCCTCTATCCTCTTGTACCATAAACCACACTCGGTTATGCCTTTGAGGTACCTCAACACATGCTTTGCTACCTTCCAATACAACTTGGTAGGCTTCACCATGGCTTGACTCAAATAATTAACTACAAATCATATGTTGGGCCTTGTGTTCCCTAGATACATCAAGGATCCCACAAGTTGTCTGTAGATTGTGGCATGTATTGCCTCTCTTGAAGAAGCGGTCTCCTTCCTCCATTTTGTAGCTAGAGGTGTGTCCATAGGCTTACAATTCTCCATGTGCAATCTCTGAAGTATTTCATAAGAATAATTCTCCTAACTCACAAAAAACTCACCATCACCTTGCCATACTTCCAACCCACGGAATTAATGCATCAATCCGATGTCCTTCATCTTGAATTCTCTTGCAATATCCTCCTTACAAGAGAAGACCAACTGCTCAACCCCTATAAGTATCAAGTCATCGACATACAAAACCAAGATAAGAAACTTACCATCTACCTCATTGTGATAGATATTAGCATATACTTCACTTTTGGTGAATCTCAATCCTCTAAGATATGTATCAATCCGAGTGTACCATGCTTGGGGCGGCTATTTGAGACCATATAGGGATCTCCTTAGTCTACACAGATGTGTCTCCATGTCATATGTCTCAAATCTCTTTGGTTGCTCTATGTGATTTTCTTCCTTAAAAAACCATTGATAAATGTAGTCTTCACATCCATTTGATGGATCTTCCACCCCATATGTGCAACTAATGCTAGAATGGTCCTGATTGAGGAATATCTTGACAGTGGTGCAAAAGTTTGCTCATATTCCACTCCCTTTGCCTGAGAGACTCATTTGGCCACAAATCTGGCCTTGTACTTCTCAATGCTCCCATTTGTTGCATGCTTTAGTTTGTAGATCCATTTGGAACCAACCACTGACTTGTTCTCTGGTCTCCTCACCACCTCCCATACACTATTCTTCATGATGGAGTCATACTCCTCCATCACGGCATCAACCCACATTGGTTGATAAATTGCTTCCTCAAATGAAGAAGGTTTTGTCTCAATGCGTTATGTCATGAGAGCCATATAGCCAATGTACCTTTCTGGTGACCTCCTTTGCCTATGTTGTGATGTATGAGCTCCCACATGCTCCTGTGCATTTTGTATCAATTTGTCAGCTTCTCTGGTTCTCTTCCTTCCCTCTCTGGAAGATTTTGGTTGAGTGGGTGCCTCCACTCAGCCTCCTGTCTACTCCTCCACATGTGGCTACTCCACAACATCCCGAAGCTTTGTACGAGGCTCTTCCTTAGTAACTATAAGTTCATCCTCTTATGGGATACTCAACTCTTGCTCTATAGAGCATTTCATAGCCTTATCCTCATCAAAGTTGAATTATATCCTCACTACTATCACCTTGAGTGAGGGAATATACACCCTCTAGTTATGAGGAGTCTTTATGTATCCTACAAAGATCCCCATCTCATTTGTAGGCTCAAGTTTCTTTCTGCTATCCTTGGAGACATAACGATACACAGTAGCTCCAAAAATTTGAAAATGAGATACATCTGGGTTTCTCCTAGAGAAAGCTTCTTTGGGTGTGACCATGCCAAGTATTTTGTGAGGGATTTGATTCTACAAATAGACTTGGGTGTTGCATGCTTCTTCCCATATATGTAATGGTTTCCCTTGATCATGCAGCATGGCTCTTTCTGCTCCCACTATGCTTTTGTTCTTCGTTTCATCCACCCCATTTTGTTGTGGCTTATGGGGTGCTATCAATTCTCTTTTAATACCCTCTATGACACAAAATACCTTAAAGGTGCTAGGAACAAGTTCTCTTTCATTGTCACTTCTTAGGGATTTTATTTTCTTCCTAATCTCTTTTTCAACCAATGATTTGATTTCAACAAATTTTTAGAAAACTTCAACCTTCTTCTGCATGAAGAATATCCAACATTTCCTAGAAAATTCATCAACAAAAATCATATAATACTTGTGGTTTGTTGTAGAGGTTGTAGAAAATGGTTCATATACAACAGAGTGGACTCACTCCAAGATTTCTCAAGCTCTTCTATCTCGGCCCTAGAAGGTGGATTTGACATATTTCCCCAAGTTACATCCCTTGCAGACATCATGTTGATCAAGGATGCATTTTGAGAGAACGATGGTGATTTATTGCAAGATTTTTAAGGCTCCATGGTATAAGTGTCCCATGCACCTATACCAGAGTTCTCCAACATCTCGACTCTGCACTTTTTCTGCCTTGCTACTCAGTGCAGCGCAAGCTTCCGCCTCAAGGTTGTATAGTTTCTTCACTCGAACTCCAATCTTTATCACCCTGATTATAGTTGACATTCTTTTGGATGGACTCTAGCTTAATTTTGGACTTCTTTTTCGTTGCCCTTCTTTCCCTTCCCAAACAAGGAAAAATTCTATTCCTCATCAAATTTGGATGTTACTCCATCTCTAGTGTTCTGTTAGATTTCTTCCTGCACCAAATGGGGCCAAAGTCTCTCCCAATTTGGTAATTTGTCCCTTCCATTTACAGAGTCGTGGTAGCTATACCAAGATTTTGGAAGACCTATGAGAGCTAGGCTCACTAATTTTGAACAGAGAATATATTTTCCAACTCCTCCAAGCTCATCTCAACACTGTGTGAACCTGGAGAGGTAATGTGGAATGGTTTCACCTTTCTGCATGTGGATGTTTCTAAGCTTGTCCCTTAATGCCAATTTTTTGGCATCACTACCATTTTCGAATAGCTTAGTTAGGATCTTCCACATAGAAAATGAAGTCTTTTTTTCATGTAAATTCAAGACTATGTGGTCTCTCAAACCCTCCAGGATGATCCTCTTGGATTTTGTGGTATTTTTCTTCCACTAAGCTAACTGTTGCATAACCGATGATGTTGTTTTTGGAATTTGATGTACTCCAACACTCCATTATCTTTGATTACAACTTCCATCATGTCCTTCCAAACTATGAAATTCGATGTTCCCTCTAGGGCATACTACAATCTCAACCCATTTAAAGACATTTTCGTGCATAGAAGAAAAACTACTTCACTAATCTACAAATCAAAATTTATGAAGGAGAATCTCTATTGGTTGGTTTCTAATGTGATTTATGCTCTAATACCATGTAGAAATTAATAAAAAAAATTCATTATTGATAAAATCAAAATGAAATCAAGATATTACAAATTTCCTCTACTATTTCGCGTAATGGAAATCACAATTTAGAAACACATGCAATGACATGGAACCATTAAAAAAAAAATACACAGTGATTTATAGGGGAACCCAAGTAGAAAAAACCACTTTGCTTTTTTTCATTAATAATATGAGAGTGAAAAACTATTACAATGTCTTGGTTTGAATTTCAAGCACACCCTGCACTGTAAACATGTTTTCCTGTTGGTTGTCTTACTCTAGCCAACACTGAGTCAATTCAAGGCTCCCACTTCCTCCTATTTCCTTGTGCAATCCTAGAGGAAATTAGCTCCTAAAAGATAGGAATTTTCTCCTATTTTCTTGCGCAATTCCCAAGGAATGCTTCACCTGCTCAATAGAAAGTTTTGTAAACTCCACTAGTATACAGTTGACAATTACAATGTGCCTTTTTCCTCCACTCTAGCCATACAATTCGAATTCCATGCATGTCTAGGTTATTTTTGGCTAATTAACTAGTTTAACTGAGAGATCACTGAGTTAACAATAGTTCTATTATTCAACTTACCTTCAATTGACTGAACTAGGTACTTGAGATCAATTAGACGAGTCAAACTAAAAATAACTGAACTAGATTGCTAAATTGTAGCAATCATCACATGCACAACTCTACTTCTAGCCTATAACTCAAATTTATGGAGTGAACTAGTATACAAGGGCCATGTCACACATGTTAACTACCATCCAAGTCATCTTGTTGATGTGGAGAATCGAATTACTAAAATTGACTAAGGCACAAGTCAAATTTAGCCTTTCTTGCTACACTTTCTAACAAGCAAACTCGCGAATAGTCAACTAGTTGATCGGTCGGTGTAAAATGAGTATTTGGCGTCAAAGTATACCCCGACCATAGTCAAGTCCGACCATAGTTAGAAGTACGAATGTTTTCAAGAATAGGACAAGGCATCTACTTTATTTTATTTTATATATTAATTAAAATGTTATGTTTTAATTTATTTTAGTAATATAATAAATAATATACATGTTTCAGTTTGATGCTTTCCAAAATTTATCACACTAAATTTTAGATGATGGATTTTTTTTTTTAAATGCCTTTTATTATTTTATATTTCATAATATATAAATATAAAATTATTTAAAAATAAAAATATTTAATTAGTCAAGATATTAATAATTTAAAATCATTTTTTAAAAAGTATTAAAACAATATTCCCATTATTACACATTATTACACATTATTAATAACACTCAAATACTCAGTAGGATCCTTAAAACTCATCTAAGGAGATGACTAATTTAAAAAATAAAAATAAAAAATGGCAGGTACATATCATGACTATACACCCTTTACAACTCAGCCTATTCCATGTGGACAATGCCTCAAGACACACTACAACTCGAACCATCGCTTACACTGCGACATTTCTCCCATAGACGACCTTTTAATCAATACATGCTTCAAATAGGCCATTGAGAAAGGTCACAAAATCTAGAGTTTTTAACAATGCATTTAGTATCCTTTTTAAAGCAAAAACTAAGAATTTTTTAAAAACAATAAGACTTCCATTTTTAAAACACTATGCTATATGCTACTTTTGAAATTGACTTTAATTTTAATTCATTATATAAATCGAATATATTGTCTTTCAACTATGGTTGCCTTAAATTTTAAAGACATATTTAAAGTCATATAATAAATAATAATATACAGAATTAAAAACTTTAACATAAATTATTACTAAATTGTATAAATAGCAATTATTACTTATTATTTGTAAATATTGTTATAAATTTAAAGAAGAAACCAGCATGTTTCCATACCTCTAATAAATATTTCATTTTTGTAACTATATTTATGCTAAGCAAAAACATCTACAATATATCATTTTTCCAAATGTGGCCATGAATTTATATCTTTCAAAGTTCAATAATTGAACTCACTCTCAAGGAACATTAGCTATGCTTCTTTGGTTTTCATGCATTTAATTAGGTGTAATAGAAACCATTGTTATTTGACTGGCATTGTATAAAGTTAACATTACAAAATGAATTTAATTTATTTTTTAAAATATTTTAATTTTATTACTGTGTAATGATTTGGTTGTGTACCATCAAATCTTTCATTAAATCATGTATCTTTGACATACCAATATTTGGATTCATACTGTTGGTAAATTCGTGAGAACATTTCGATAAATTAACAATGAAATTGATTACATAGCTCTTTTGCGGCAATACTAATAGCATTGAATATTATATCAAGATCTAATGTCAACATTTCTATTTATCACCTACTAAATTGGCTTAGTAAACAATGGATTTTCCCGCAGGATTTTTGGTAAAATCCAGTCATTTCTTTTTTGGAAATCCTAGGTATAATTGTTTCAAGATTTTGAGTGGCCATGAAGTTTTTGATAGTGTTGAATCTATTTCCATTATCAAAAAAAAAATATTCAAGAACTCTTACCATCAATATGTAAATTAACAATATGTATATTAAAGAGAATTTCTACCTAATGAATTTCACATATAATCTTATATAAATAATATTTTATATATAAACTAATATTCCTCGAATAAACTATATATTAATTATTATTTTAATGTAAATTAATTAATAGATATTCTAAAATAATTTTTTTAATTTAATATAAATTATATTTTAAAATCAATTTTATAATTTTTAATTTATATAAAATATATATTTAAAAATAAATTTTAATTTTAAATGTAAATTTAAAAAAATTATGATTATTCCATAAATATTATTATTTATAATTTATTATTATTATAATAAAATTTTTAATTATTATTGTTATCGTGGATTATTTATGAAATTTTGATATTTTTACTTTAATTTAATTATAAACTAAATAAGAGGAGCTAACTAACTATTCTATAATGCATTAGAAATTAATGCATATTATAAATTAATATCTATTTAGTGAGGGGTTTGTCAAGAAGCTTGAAACATTTATTATGAAGCTTCACAGAAAAAGGCCAAATACATCAAAGAGATGAAGAAATAATTTGTCTCATAAACTATCTTTAACTTCATAGACGTTAAAATAATTTTCTTTCTTTCTTATTAATTAATTCGCGCCTCACTCTAATAGATTTGGTTGTTGGATAAATTAATGCTTGCTCCTTAATACGGCAAGGGCTAACCAGCCTACCATAGGGCATTAAATGCCCTGGTACATGTAAGCTATATAACAAAATAACACACACCTCAATGACTACATAAATTAAAAATAAAAGTTGTGCGTTATTTTGTTATATACCCTGCATGTACCAGGACATTTAATGCCCTATAGCAAACTAGTTAACCCTTGCCCCTTAATATATGATTATAAAATTTAATTTTGTTCAGTAATGCTCCTGCCTCGAGACTCGGGACCAACGTGTCCTGATCTCGGGTATGGAGTTTGACAATTTAAGTGACAACCTTGATGACATCCGCTCTACGAGATGGGCTATGGAAAAAAACACGGACAACCTAGTTGATTTGACCATGAAAGGTTGTATGTATTTGATGGGATTAGATTAAATTTTGTTTTTTTCATTTGGTCGTATATGTTGTTTTTCCTCGGTTTAGATTATAAGACTCGAGGAGACTAAATCTCCTTAATCATGGGGCCATAATATATGTGAGGATTAAATTTCCCAATTAACTATTAAACTACATTCTTAGAATTTATAATCAAATATTTTATATAATATGAGAAATTCATTTCAACTTATAATCAAATATTTTATGAGAAATTCAATTCAATCACATTTATTGAGAAAATTATTTCTAAAATTTCATAATAAATCAATATATATTTCTTTTTAATTTTAAATAATTCTACTGAAAAATTTCATAAATGAATATATATTTCTTTTTATTTTTAAATAATTCTACTGAAATTTTTTAATTGATATTTGTAATTGATATTCTATAATTTACAAAATCATATTTTTAAAAAATATTAAAAAATAAATTCATAAAAAATATATATATATATATTTTAACAAACCATCACAATTTCACTTACACTTCCATAACAAGTTTGGTTTAAAAGGCACTGAAACTCACAAAGAATGACCTGTACCTAGCTCTGCTTATTTGGAAACATAGGACTAAATATTAGAGTTTCCTTGAATTCTAACCCACTAGTGCTATTGATAACCATTCCGAGTGGGGAGAGTTTTAAAAAATGGCGTGTATGTGGCCATGATTGGTAAGAACCTTCCACTCACACAGAATGGGGATCTGATCACACCCCTCTCATCTGGGTTTGAAATAACATGGAAAGTGGACATCAATAATAGAGATCGAACTTGTTACATTTGTTTGGATAGTAATTAATATTCATTTTGTTATTGATCTATTAATGAGTTGGGGGTATAGAAGAAAGAAAGAAAAAAAATATTTTAATGTCCACGAGGCTAAAGATATCTTATGGGACAAATTGCTTCTTCATATGTTTGATGTATTCTGCCCTTTTTCTGTGAAGCTTCAAAATAAATGCTCCCAGCTTCTTAACAAACCCCTCGCTAAATAGACTATCCCAAGAGCTAGCTGCCAGCATATCTGCATTAATTTTCCATGTTGTCTTTGAAGGCCTCACATTCTAAAATGAAATGTTTCTCTATTTCCACTTTTCCAGAAGAATAAAAAATGCATAGTCTTTCCTCCCACACTTCTTTTGGAATTTTCCAACGCCCTGTTTCACAATAGAGTTGATGAAAATTAATCCTTAACTGAGCAATAAGAATTTTGGCTCTCTAAGAGATATTGACCTCTATGTATGCTTTTGGTTGATGACTATGAGTGGGATTAAACACTTCAATATAGTATTTTTTCTTTCTTCCTAACTCCTTATCCCAAGTATGCTTGTAGAATTTTTCCATAACAAGGGCATTTATCTCTTTATTGTTTATGGGACACACGTTCAAGCAAATACCCCATTTACTTAACCATTTGTTATTTTGCTGAATCCAAGTATTTTTTCTCTTGCACAATCTGTCATTAAAGACAACCTTAGGCCATCTACCCTCTTCCATTTGCTCATTTTTTTTTAAATACCTTATGACTCATACCATAGCAATTCCTTCAATATGAGCAGTCCTTGTTTCACTTCAATTTGTTTGTAGTCAAATGCTTCTGAATTTTCTCAATTTGTCTCAACTGCATGTCAGATGTACTACTGGCCCATAGTTCACAACCATAGAAGATCACCGGAATCACTAGAAGCCCAAAAAGAGTTTGAGTGGTTTTCCAGTCCCATAACTCTGCCTCTCTACACCTATTTTGAAAAGTATAAAATGTTTTTCAACCCCCCAAAGTTCTTTTATTTCTACAACCATTCCAGCTTAGATTTTTGTTGAAGTCAATTCCAAGATATTTGTAATCCGCAACTTCTTCCAGAATGTTGCTGTCAAAATAGAACTTATGTTGGTTATGTTTTATTTTCCTAGAGAATACCACTACTTTTGTTTCGCAGATATTGACTTGCATCCTCACACTTCTACAAAAATGCTCAAGGGATAGTAAGTGCTCTTGCAAACCAAGAGCTGATTTAGCAATCAGAATAAGATCATCTGCATACAAAAGAAGTCTTATAAAAAACTTTCCCAAATAGATATGATCACACCCTTGCAAATTTAACCACTCCTCAAGCTTGTCGATATATAAATAAAAAAGGGTAGGAGATAGTGGGCAACCTTACTTGACTTCAATATTTCTTCTGAAACTTTCAGAAATGTCTATTGAAGTTCTAATTTTAACTTTCATCTCTTCATACAGCCTATGCACAACTGCTCTCAAATGTGTAGGAACCCCAAGTTCCTCCATTCTGTGCCAAAGTTTATCCCTAGGAACCAAGTCAAATGTTTTTCTGAAATCAACAAAGCAACATAAGATTTCTTCTTTTTTCTTCTGAACTTTTTCAATGACGTGCCTTAAAGTTATACAATGATCCACTGTGGAATGTTTAGGTCTAAAACCCGCTTTCCCTTTAGCACACTTATCTCTTTCCTCTGCCCACTTGCTAATTTTTCTTTCTAGCACGCTTCCAAATAGATTTGCAAACTAAGTGTTTATCATGATGGTCCTATAATTGGAGGGATTATTGACGTCACAGTTCTTGAAAAGAGGTATTGCGAGACTAGTTTTCCAATCTGTGGGGAGCCCCTACTGTATGATGTTGAAAATTTTTGTAATGTGAGGTGCAAGAATCTTTGAACCCCACTTTAGATATTTTGCTTAGAGTTCAGCTAAGTCTTTTTCTTTTCCAACACCCAACTTCTTGATACCCATCTCTACCTCTTGCACCGTGAAGAGTTCAGTATCAATGTTGACCAAGGGAGGAAGGTCACCCTTGTGATCCTGCTCATAGAGTTGTCTTACATAGTCAAACCATTTACAAGTTGTAACACTATTCCCAGTTTGTATCTTTTTCAGTTGGAGCTCCTTCCAAAATAATTTGGGATTATCTTTCCCAAGGAAGATTAGTTCTTCCCTCTTTGAAACCATGAAATCAACCTTTTTCTTGCTTAATAACTGCTTGTAAGATTTAAGCTTTATGTTATCCTTGTTTGACTCTTTCCACATTCTCCTTGCCTTTTTGAATTCCTCGTCAAAGCAAGCATTAACCGAAAGCAATTTGTATCAAACTTCTTAATTTGTTCTCTTTTGCACTTTGCAAGTGTGCATTGAATTAAATGTGATAATTCATGACTATGAAGGCTATGAATTGTGATTTTCTCCTTCTCGAAGAGCCTCTCTAGCGTCATTTTGAAGGTATCACAATTTATTGTTGGATAATGTACTTGCTTAAATTTAACGGTGACTATATATAACCTCATGCTATATAATTATTATTGAGTAATATACTTTCTTAAATTTAACAATAAATATATATAACTTTAAACATTAATAGATCAATAACACAATAAATATTAGTTATCTATTTAAACCACCAAAAAATATTGTCTTCCAATAAATACAAATATATACCATCACTTCATGCATATTACCATTTCATAAATACTCTTTCGAAAAATAATGGCCAATGCAATGCTTTGGGTTTCGGGTCCAAAAAATCGGGCTCCTTGGTTGAATGAAGTAAGAAACCCAAACCCGACTAGTCGGAGGGGGAAGTTCCTATTTCCACCTCTATTAGTCCATTAATGCGCCCTGACATGCGCTCTCGATAGCCAGATATAACACGCGCGCGGTGATGACTAAATAAAAAAAAAAATAACGGCGTGTTATATCGGGCTATCAGGGGCGCATGTCAAGGTGCATTAATGGACTAATAGAGGTAGAAATAGGAACTTCCGTCGGAGGGCGAGCCTTTGGCCTCTGTTGATTGTGTTATCAAATATAAGAGTTGAATCATTGGGAACGTTCCTGTGGAGGACAATTGACATGTGATATGTAACGTAGTAAAGTCAGAATGACAAAGTGGACTTTATAATCTAATATTTCTATGGAATCTTGTAAATATTTCCTTGATTCCGACAAATATAGTAGACTTTATAATCTAATATTTCTATGGTATCTTGTAAATGTTTCCTTGATTCCTCTCACAAATATTTAATTTATAATTGTTGTGCTTAGCTCTCCACTACATTTAACTCATAATCATTGCTATTTTTTACATTGGTACATTATGCAAGAGTAAAAGCTAATTATTTACATTATATTATAATATCAATTATTTTAAATTTATCATAAAATAATATTATGAAATAATTTTTTATAATATAATATTATATAATATATATATTATATATAAATAACAAATGTTAAATAGTAATTAGTTTTTATTATTTAGTTTAAAATACTTAAATAAAGTAAAAACAATAAAAATATAAATATTTTAAAATTTTAAATGTTATAATCAAATAAATTTTAAATTATAATTAAATATATTATTAAATTTTGTAAATTAACATTATTCTGTATTACAATATAGAAGTTAATTATTAATAGTTTATATTTTGTTTTTTATAGGTTTGTAGAAATGGTCTTATGAAAAAATTTTATTAGACCTGGGTATAGGTCTTATCAATAAATTTCTATTTATGAATAATGAGAAATTATATATTTATTAGTATTACAAACATCTTATTATTCCGAATATCATTCATTCACTGATAGTGTAAAATCTATTATATGTGATTAAATTCGCACAAAAATCTAAGTGACCCCTACCTCTTAAAAATATAATGGAAAAATAAAAAGCAGTAGTCTATAACGCGACTTTTTGAAGGCTTTTCCGGCGGATTTTCCCGGTCAAAATCCGGCAGCAATTCATTGGAATCCCAAGTTTGATAGCTAGTTTCTGCGCAATCAATGGCTCCCACGGGTTTTCCAGGGTGCTGAATCCAAATATGCAGTTAAAAAACCATTTTAACTGCTAAAAATCAAGATTTAACCTCATTTCTTCCACCGGATTCCGTCACCGGAATCTCCAAAAAGTCGCATTATAGACAACTCCAAAATAAAAATAAATCTCACACATACCATTAATAAATCTTTTTAAATTTTATATGTGATTTTAAATAATAAATCTTTTTAAATTACATATGTGATTTTAAATAATAAATCTTTTTAAATTACAGATGTGATTTTAAATAATAAATCTTTTTAAATTACATATGTGATTTTAGATAATCATTTAAAATTATATATGTAATTTTAAATAATATATTTTCTATTAGATTATATTAATCGTTAGCTTTTTTATAAATAGGAATATAAAATGATTATACTAATTAGCAATTATTTTGGGAGCAATAATTTTATCACATTCCCAAAATAAATTGTATCATAAATGCCCATCCTACATCTTGATGTGATCTATGAATTTCTAGTTAATTAATAATGGTAATGGACACATTAATAGAGACAACTAACAATAACAAGTTCAATTTAATAATTAATCAAATTGAACAAATTAAATTGTTTTTAAAAAAATCATATATTTCAGTAAGTAATATTATATTATAAAATATTTTACAAATTTAATCTTAAACACCACTATAATAAGTGAAATAAAATTATTCCACAACTATTACTATATTTGTATTTTTTTTCCTAAATCTAGAACTTTCAAATGTCAATTTTGACATGTGATGCCAATAGACATTTCTTCATTTCTTTTGTAAAAATATACGCTGATACTTTTGGAAATATATATATTTTTTCAATCAGTTAACATGAACAATTGAAAAGGCAGACCCGACTTGAAAAAAAGGATTTGCACCATGACAATTTTGATGTGTATTTATATAAATTAATTTATGTATTACACATTTATTTTATGTTTATCAGTTATATGTAATTCATAAAATAAATTTAAATATAGGTTTATATTTTTTATTTTAAATTTTATTAAATTATTAGATATTTATAAATTTATATATATATATATATTTAATTTTAATTTCAATTCATAATTTAACAATGAAAAAATTACTTGTGTAATAAAATAAAAACTATCAATTTTTTTTAAAATGACGGTAATAAATTGAATTCTACTTATCATATAAAATATTTTTGAATTCTAATTATTATATATAAAATATTTTTCAATATTTTTGTGTTAGAAATTTTAGACAAACTATGTGTTTTTTAAAATTTATTGGGTTAAAAATCTATGAAGTTAACTGAAGTTATGATGATGACCCTATAATATATGTTGGCACATCAAAATATTCTAATTACTATATAAAGATGTTAACTGGACTCAAAATTTCACAAGAAAGTGACTAATTAATTTTTCGCACACCTGAGACCTAGCCGCCGCCCCTGCTACTGGTCTAGGCCGTCGGCCAACTTCGGCTCTCTAGTTCTTCTTTGGTAGGCTCCGCCTCTTTCTTGGGTGACTGGCACACAGCGTTTTGAGATTTCGGGTGCTTGCCTGCGTGGCCCTCCGGCTGTTGCGCATCTCCGCTCAGTCCTGTTGTGCCTTCCCCATGGAGTCCAGCGGGGGCTCTGCCCTCGCCACCCCCCCCCCCCCCCACACCCTTCCTCCGGAGGTCTCCGCGTTCAAAGCCATGATAGCTGCCAGCTCTAAACGCCCTCCCTCTGCTAGCCAGCAGAAATTCATCAAGAAGCTAGACTCAATCCCCACAGTTGCCCTTCCTGAAGAAGAGATATGCAAAGCTGCCATGAATCTTGCTGAGAGAGGGTTGATAGGCCAGTTCACGGGACTCTGGCCTTCCCCCAAGTCGATGGAGGATTGGACTCAAAGAAACTGGTCTCCCTTGATCAAAGAAGGGGTCAAAAGCTACTTTGTGGGCAAAGGATTCTTCGTATTCGTCTTCGAGAACCCGGATGATAGAAGCCTAATTTTCAGAAACGGCCCTTATTTTATGGGACAGCAAGGTCTATATCTAAATAAATGGTCCCCTGATTTGGATCCCTCCCAGGACGTCCCCTCAGCAATTCCTATTTGGGTGCGACTTCCCCATCTGCCTCTACACTGCTGGAACCAAAAAACTCTTCAAATCATAGGCAATGTGATAGGAAAATACATAGATCAAGTTGTAAGAAAATATCAGTACTCATGTGCCCGAATTTGCGTAGAAGTCGATCTTGAAGAGGGTTTGCCTGAAGCAATAAAGCTTGTGGTGGCTGGGTGGACCCATGCCCAGGAACTGGATTACGAACAGCTCCCTTTCAAATGCAGATACTATCATGAACATGGTCATCTCGCAAAGAACTGCAAGAAAAAGGTCGAGGAACAGGCAGACAAAATAAACGAGGATCAGTGGACTGTAGTCCAAAAAAATGCCTGTAAAAAGAGAAGGAAATGGCAAAGGCAATTTGTTCGAAGCTCCAAGCAGTTTCAAGCCCAATCAAGAAAAGGATGTAACCCCGAATGGCACAGAAAAAACCCACACCATTCCTGCAAGTTCGACTCAGGAAAATCTGGAACATATAGAAGCCCCTCCCCTCATTAAAGAAGGAGAAGAAGCTATATAGGTTGAGTCCACGCAAGGTAGTCCTTCCAACCCCTCATATGCTGATGTAATAAGGAAAAATCCAGAAGAAAGCTTAGGTTCTTCAGAGGACGAAACCTTCGAACGTCCTTCCAAAAGAGCAGGCAGGAAATCTCGTAAAGAACTAAGGGAAGAGGAGGCAGAACGACTCAAAGTTCAAGGAAGCCAGGCCACCATAGAAATGACCATTGGAAGAAACACCAGACTTAGGCCTTCAAAGGGAGGCCACACCCCCTCCCTCAAGTAAATTATGAAGCTCGCCTCTTGGAATTGTAGAGGACTGGGGAGCACATCTAAAGCCGAAGCAACCATGGACCTTCTGAAAATAGAACCCTCAGATATTCTCATGCTCCAAGAGACGAAGATAGAAGGGTGTGCTCTTCTAGACATCAGCAAGACAAAATGGAAGATAAGCGCAGGCAAAGCAGTAAGTTCAAGGGGATCCTCTGGAGGGCTGGCAACTCTCTGGACTGAAGACTTATTTCAGCTAAAAAAATCACATGAAACCCAGCACTGGATCTTCACGGAGCTGACACACTGTACAAGTAAGTTGTCCATATCTTTGTTTAATCTTTATGTCCCTGTCATATACTCTGAAAAACGTGAATGCTGGAACTCTCTCTCAGCCTTCCTAGAACAACATAATCAAAACAATATTATCATAGCAGGTGACCTCAATATAGTTTTGAAAACCAAGGAGAAGAGGGGTGGCTCCAGCAGCAGAGATCTTATGCTGGCCTTTGTTGAAGAGCTCTCACAACAATGGGATTTATTAGACATCAATCCAGTTCGTGGTCTATTCACCTGGTCTAATAATAGATCTGGGTTGGATCACATTACTGCCTGCCTGGATCGATTCCTGGTCCAAAGCTCTCTTATGATGAACAAAAAAATTATCAAGTCCAAAATTATTCCCAAGCTCACCTCTGATCAGAATCCGATCCAGATTCTCCTAGAAGATGAAGAAGATCTTGGCCCTCTTCCTTTTCGCTTCAGCCCCCTATGGATCGAGAGATAAGGCTTCATTGATACTGTGAAAGAAGCCTAGGCCAAATCCATCTCTAGGTCTTCAAGTTATGTTTGGGAGAAAAAACTTAAGGCCACAAAGTATGCGTTGAAGGATTGGATAAAGAAACCAGCCCCCAATCCAACCAGCACAAGAAAAGAAGCAGTGCATACTTTGGAGAACCTGCAAGATGACATGGAAAGTAATGAGATTACAGTAGAACTGTTGGAGCAAGAAACAAAGGCCCAATGCTCAACCTCTCGATCCTTAAGAAAAGAAGAAGAATATTGGAGAATCAAATCCAGAAGTTTGTGGCTAAAAGCAGGGGATCAGAACACCTCCTTCTTCCACAGACAATATAGAGCTCGGTTGTCCATGAATCATATCTCAGAAATAAAAACAACATATGGCCAAGTCAGAAAGGGCTTCATTCAAGTTAAAGTAGCTGCTGACAGCCATTTCAGGAATCTATATAGCGAGGAACCTCAGGACTGTGAGGAGGAGACAAAAGACTTTCTCTCCAACATTCCTCATCTTATCAGATCTGAAGATAATGCTGGTCTTTCCAACGAAGTTACTGAGGAGGAAATAATCAAAGTCATCTGGTCCATGGAATCTGACAAGGCTCCCGGCCCAGATGGATTTACAATACATTTCTATAAATCTTGTTGGAACATCATTAAAACAAACCTCCAAAAAATGATAAAGGGTTTCATGAGAAAAGCTAAGATTGGCAAAGGCACCAACTCCACTTATCTAGCCTTAATCCCTAAAGACTCCAATCCTCAAAACATTCACAAGATTTAGACCTATATCGCTTTGCAATGCATCTTATAAAATTCTGGCCAAACTTCTCGCAAATAGGATCAAGCCTCTGCTAAAAACGTTGATCTCCAGTCCCCAGGGTGGATTTGTGGAAGGCAGACATATCCTTGATAATGTTATCCAAGTCCAAGAGAAAATCCACTCCAGCAAACAACGAAAAGATAAAGGCATGTTGATAAAATTAGATATGGCGAATGCATTTGACAGAGTAAACCGCTCATTCCTCATTAAAGTCCTCCTCTCCTTTGGCTTCTCTCTCCATTTTTTCCATCTTATAAAAGCTTGTATCGACAATTCGTGGATCGCCCCCCTTGTCAATGGTCGCTCTTCAAATTTTTTTCAAGCTCAGAGAGGCATCAGGTAGGGATGCCCTCTCTCCCCCTTCCTGTACATTTTAATGGTTGACTCACTCAGCAGGAAACTCACAGCTGAAAGAACTGCTAGCTCCCTACCTAGTCTCAAACCCTCCACAGGTGTCGATCCTCTAAACCATGCGCTTTTTGCAGATGATTCACTTCTCCTCGGAGGTGTATCTTCCAGAATCGCCAAAGCTTTTGACTCAGTCCTTAAAAGCTACTGTAGAGTTTCCGGAGCACAGGTCAACGAGAGTAAGAGTGAAATCTACAGCTAGAACATGATCAACAAGAGCTAATAGGCATCTCGAATGCCCTGGGGTTCAGAAGTCATACTCGCTGGGATCTCTTCAAATACCTTGGACTCCTCATCACAAATGGGCCTAACAAGAGGTCGCTCTGGTCTGACATCATCTACAAAATCAAAACAAAAATAGCAACTTGGGGTGGTTTTTGGCTATCCAAAGGAGGCAAAGTCATTTTAATCAAGTCTCTGTTATCCACGCTCCCAGTTTATCAAACAACATTCTTACTAGCCCCCAGAAACGTTATGGATCAGATTTCTAAACTCTTAGGATATTTCTTATGGCAAGGAGGGAAAGGTAACGAAAGGAAAATGCATTTAGTCAATTGGGATTTGGTAAAAAGGCCAATCACAAAGGGTGGCCTCCAAATCTGCAATCCCTCCCTTGTCAACCTCGCGCTGGGAGGTAAGCTACTGTGGAAATTGGCTCATGAACCCAAGCACCCAACCAACGCTATCCTGCTGTCCAAATACGCACACAACTCGTCCTTCAGTAATTTGAATTATGAAACCCCTGTTAACAGCTCGCAGG
The DNA here is from genome assembly GCA_000404065.3 of Pinus taeda. NCBI lineage: Eukaryota > Viridiplantae > Streptophyta > Pinopsida > Pinales > Pinaceae > Pinus > Pinus taeda. Next base: position 37,491 of record APFE030314877.1, read on the forward strand.
TATGGACTCTATGCTGCAAAAGTAGTTCATTCTTCAAAAAACATCTATACAGAGTACTGGGCAATGGCAAGCGTACTAATCTGTGGAAGGATCGAATCAACAACATTTTTCCAATAGATGACCTTTTAATCAATACATGCTTCAAATAGGCGATTGAGAAAGGTCACAAAATCTAGAGTTTTCAACAATGCATTTAGTATCCTTTTTAAAGCAAAAACTAAGAAATTTTTAAAAATAATAAGACTTCCATTTTTAAAACACTATGCTATATGCTACTTTTGAAATTGACTTTAATTTTAATTTTAATTCATTATATAATTCGAATATATTGTCTTTCAAATATGGTTGACTTAAATTTTAAAGACATTTTAAAAGTCATATAATAAATAATAATATATAGAA
>APFE030314877.1:37902-55115 GCA_000404065.3 Pinus taeda
AAAATAAAAATATTTAATTAGTCAAGATATTAATAATTTAAAATCATTTTTTAAAAAGTATTAAAACAATATTCCCATTATTACACATTATTACACATTATTAATAACACTCAAATACTCAGTAGGATCCTTAAAACTCATCTAAGGAGATGACTAATTTAAAAAATAAAAATAAAAAATGGCAGGTACATATCATGACTATACACCCTTTACAACTCAGCCTATTCCATGTGGACAATGCCTCAAGACACACTACAACTCGAACCATCGCTTACACTGCGACATTTCTCCCATAGACGACCTTTTAATCAATACATGCTTCAAATAGGCCATTGAGAAAGGTCACAAAATCTAGAGTTTTTAACAATGCATTTAGTATCCTTTTTAAAGCAAAAACTAAGAATTTTTTAAAAACAATAAGACTTCCATTTTTAAAACACTATGCTATATGCTACTTTTGAAATTGACTTTAATTTTAATTCATTATATAAATCGAATATATTGTCTTTCAACTATGGTTGCCTTAAATTTTAAAGACATATTTAAAGTCATATAATAAATAATAATATACAGAATTAAAAACTTTAACATAAATTATTACTAAATTGTATAAATAGCAATTATTACTTATTATTTGTAAATATTGTTATAAATTTAAAGAAGAAACCAACATGTTTCCATACCTCTAATAAATGCTTCATTTTTGTAACTATATTTATGCTAAGCAAAAGCATCTACAATATAGCATCTTTTCAAATGTGATCATGAATTTATACCTTTCAAAGTTCAATAATTAAACTCGCTATCAAGGAACATTAGCTACGCTGCCTTGGTTTTCATGCATTTAATTAGGTGTGGTAGAAACCATTGTTATTTGACTAGCATTGTATAAAGTTAACATTACAAAATGAATTTAATTTTTTTTTTTAAATATTTTAATTTTATTATTGTGTAATGATTTGGTTGTGTACCATCAAATCTTTCATTAAATCATGTATCTTTGACATACCAATATTTGGATTCATACTGTTGGTAAATTTGTGAGAACATTTCAATAAATTAACAATGAAATTGATTACATACCTCTTTTGCAGCAATACTAATAGCATTGAATATTATATCCAGATCTAATGTCAACATTTCTATTTATCAACTACTAAATTGGCCTAGTAAACAATGGATTTTCTCGCAAGATTTTTGGTAAAATCCAGTCATTTTGTTTTGGAAATCCTAGGTATAATTGTTTCAAGATTTTGAGTGGCCATGAAGCTTTTGATAGTGTTGAATCTATTTCCATTATCAAAAAAAAATATTCAAGAACTCTTACCATCAATATGTAAACTAATATATATATTATATATAAGAGAATTCTACTAATGAATTCTCATATAAATCCTATATTAAATAATACATTATATATAACTATATTGATCGATAAACTATTATATTAATTATTTTTAATGTAAATTAATTAAAGATATTAAATAAATTTTAAATTTAATATAAATTATATTTAAAAATAATTTAATTTTAAATATAAATTTAATGTTCTGATTATTCATATTTATATTGTTTAAATTATAACTTTTAATTATTAAATTAAAAGGCATATAAGGAAACCTAATCAAAGGTTTGAGTTATAATCTAAGCCGGAGCGAGCGCGTGCTGGTGCGGAGGGGCGATCCGAGCATCCAATTACTTGCGTGCATCCACCGCCTTTCTGGCCAACCACATCTTCACATGTATGTTCATAGCTTTACGACCATTCACACCTAGTAGCTAGTTGTCTTCATTTCCTTCTTGACCTCTTCCCTCCGTTTGGCACCTGTCCCCTTCTCGCTTCTCCACGGAGCCTGGCCGTTCTCATATATCTCCCAACTAGTCTCTGCTCTACGTTTCCTTTTTCCTGGCTAGCCAGCCCCTCTTTGGTCGGCGTTCGATATTGCTCCTTTGCGGTGTCTCGACTGTTGGACAATACAATTGTGGCATTCCTGGAGTTCTTTACTGTCGCTGCTTTTGTGCTCTCGCTCATTTCCCACAGTGCGCATTCGGCTCTGAGGTTAGTCTATATCCTCCTCCTTCCATACCTGTGTTTATATAATTACATCATAGATTAGATTACTCCTTTGTGTCTATATGATCTTCATTGCATATTCTAGTAAAGGTTCTGGATATATGTTTTTTCCTTTATATGCTCTGATATGATACAATGTCATGGCTCATTTTTTGAGCATGCTCTGGTAAATATTCTGTTAGTTTATTTCCTCCTTCAGCTCTGGATGTCACATTTATTTGCGCTGGTGGGATATATCTGTGGCATATTTCTTGGATAATATGCTATCATCGGCTTATCAATACCTTAGGGGGTTTATTTACATTTACAAGCCTTATTCTGATGTTCGGTTCAGAATTGGGCACTGGTGGTATATTTTTAAGGTTTATTGATGTTGTTTTGATTGTCAAGATCCTCCTCCCTCTTAACTATTATCCTCGATGCGCCCTGGCCCTGATATCCTTCCAGACTCGACCCTTTCTTGCCATTTCTCTGAATCATCTCTTTTCTGGGTTAGGTCCAGCTCGGAAAAATTTTCCGGGATCTGAACAATTTTTAATTTTCATTCTGATTGTATACTTCTATATTTTCTTTGGGATTGGGTCTGAGATCCTATTCTATCCTATCTGCTACTGTTGATGCTTAGAACATCTAGTTTCATCCATTCTGGGCCTTCTGCCGGTGGGGTGACGTCTCCCCTCCTTTATGATTTCTGACTTTTTGTATGCTATTTGCCCTCGTATTCTGTAGCTTCCTGGCAGTGACGACTTGGCTACCTCTCGAGCCTTCGGGACCGTATGTCCTTTTGTCTAACTGATGAATGTTTCATTTACTTTAGCCATTCTAGCAATTAATATCCAGGCTTATTCTCTCAAGTGGTCTCCTGACTGCGCCTTTACATCTGGTACTTTTTTGGATTTGGCTATCCATTTTCGGTAAGTGTCCCGCCCGTTATTCTTTCCTTGCTGACGTCCACCCTAAAGGCATATGGACGGTGGGTCTGACTCGTCTGCCATGGAGGCGATGATTCAGGCCACGTTAATGGCTGAGAAGGCCTAGGCTTCCGACAAACATTCTGGAGGGTGGTGATCTACCCTAGACAACGTGGTTGTTCATCCATCTCTGCTTGATTCTCATGGGGTTCCGGGTGAGGGGTCCTCCCGAGCATACAAATATCTCGTCGACAAGGGGCCTCATGCTCATTCCCTTTACAACAAATATCGAAACCAGGTCAAAGCTTCTGCTCCCCCTCCTGCTATTATTTTGGATAATGCTCATCTCTCTGAACGAATTGACAGTTTGCAGAATCTTACATTGGTTGGCCGCTGGCATTTCCTGAAGATGAACGACGATGAGATGCGGAAGTGGATTGCAGCCCACTGGAAACCTATGATCGGCTATACTCCCATTATCTCTCATCTCATGAAGGAATGGTATTGTTTCCATTTCCTTAACGTCGCCGACACTGATGCCATTCTCAGGGGTCCTTGGGTATTCAAGAGAAGTTTTCTTGCTCTTTATCGATGGTTCATCGGGTATGATCCATTGAAAAATACTACCATCAATAACCTAATTTGGGTAAAACTCCCAAATCTCCCGCTGGAAATGTGGTCTAAAGAGATTCTTGAGATTATAGGTAATTATATTGGGCGCTTTGTTTACGTTGATCCATGGTGCATTGGTGAGAAAGATAAAAGAATTGTGTGGATCTTCATTGAAAGGGCCTACAGGGGTGGCTATCCGGACCATATAGAGATTGCCTGGCGAGGTTTGAATATCATCCAAAGACTAGACTTCTGGGGCATTCCTTTTCACTGTGCTGCTTGCCACAAAACCAGTCATCTCATTAAAAATTGTCCCTGGCCATCTGCTCATATTCGCAGAGTCTCTCACCGTCGTATGCGTCCTCGGCCATCCACATTTGGCTTATTTGTGTTTGATCATTTGGAAGATCCTTTGCCTACCGATCATGCTCATACATCTCCTGCCTCTCCGAGACACACTGCTCATATCATCTCTCCCACTCCCGTTCATTATCCTGATGGGTGGTTCATGAATGATCGACCTTCGTCATCGACCCCCCCTAATTTTATATGTAAATCTGTCCCGGAACCACGCGACGACCCCGCTGTTCGATCCCCCCCTCCCCTTCATCTCAAGGATCTATCACTGGGCTCCCTCCCCATTCATATATCGTCCTCCTCCCCGACACAGGACATTAACCCATTGCCTTCCAAGAAAGGGAAAGAACCACTTGTGACTACCACTCCTGTTAACTCCCACGTCTCATCCCCTGTTAACTTATTCGACAGTGATATTGACTTTCTCCTTAGTCATAAATCTATGGAATTGGAGCCCTTCACAATCCACAAGCCATCTGATCGTGTCTCCCCTATCATCAGTCCAGAGTCTGCTAAAAACATTACTGTTAGGAAGAAGTCCCGGGGGGTACCCGTCATTTTAGGGGACGGTCTAATATTCCTGACAGCGGGGTGCGTAATCTATCTTTGGTTGACGTCCCCATCTATGATCATCTACTCAGCCTCTTAGAGCAAATGCGGCTGGTGAATCATCAAAATGACTGATATTGTTTCTATGAATATACGTGGGCTCGGCGCTGACCACAAATTCCTAGCGCTAAAAGACATCTTTTACTCTGCTCGTCCGAAACTAATTCTTATACAGGAAACTATGCATAGCAGGCATGCATCCATTTCATATTTTCGAAAAATGTTTCCATCTTAGCATCTGGTGGCTTCTTATGCCATTGGATTGTGCGGAGGGCTCACCGCTCTTTGGGATCCTCAATGGATCTGCGCCAAGGCATACAAATGTTTTTCCGGTATCTTGATCTCTGTCTATATTCGAGGAAAGGGTTTCTCCATCAATATATTAAACACCTATGCGCCATATAAGCACATAATACCTTTCTGGGAGAGGTTTTTTACTTTTGACGTATGTGACATACAATCTCTGATGATTGCTGGCGACTTAAATTTTACTTTAAGTCCTGATGAATGTTGGGGTTGCTGCAGGAAGATGGATCTGCTTGTTGATCATATAACGTCTAAACTTATGAACAAGAATTTTGTTGATATTGTCCCATCGGATCTGATGCCCACATGGGACAATGGCCGAGTTGGGCAGGCTTATATTGCCAAACGTATTGATCGTTTTATTATGCATGCTGATATTATTGGAGAGCTGGGTATGCCATTTTCCTCGATTGGGAATGCATTTGTTTCGGACCAACGTCCTATATTTCTGCACTGGCGGAATAAGGGTTTTATGAAGGGGTATCCATTTAAATTCAATAGAACTTTCCTGGAGGACCCGGTTCTCAACAATATTGTCTCCAAAGCCTGGACAGACTTATCGACATATGCTTCTCATTCTCCTCACTCTTCTTTTAGAGAAAAGATGGCGGTTGTGCCCTCACTAGTTAAAAAATGGCAAAAGGACAAAAGAAGGAAGGATCGCCTGACTTTACAGATCATACAAAGGGAACTGGATATTATCGTTAAATCTATGGATCCCAATTTCTGCTCTTTCGACACAAAATGCCGCATTAGGGAGCTCGAAAGGCATAAAATCTATCTATTAAAACAAGAGGAATCCACATGGAGACTTAAGAGCAGAGCCTTATGGCTCAAAGAAGGGGACCGAAACATGAATTTTTTTCATAAATATGCTAATGCCAGACGTGAGAAAAATTCCATCTGGAGGATCAGTGATGGAATGGGGGGCTTCTTCTTTTCTCAACAAGATATTACATACGATGCGGTCTGTCACTTCAAGAATCAATATAGCAGGGGAAAGGGCTGTGCTATCTAGGACATCCTTTGGGGTATTGATCTGTTTCCCCAAATGTTCGATGACAATAAGAATGAATCCCTGTTACAGCCTGTTACTGAGAAAGAACTTTATGGAATCCTCAAGGCTTTTAGTAAGGATAAATGTCCAGGCCCGGATAGTTGGACTATCGAATTTTTTATCCATTTCTTTGATATAATCAAACAGGATCTTCTTAGGATGATTGAGGATTCTAGAACGACTGGTTGCATTCACCAATACACGTCATCTACTCTGATTGCATTAATCCCAAAGAAGGTGGATGTGGATTCTTTCCATGATTTCAGGCCGGTCTCTTTATGCAACATATCCTTCAAGATTATTTCAAAGATCATTGCCGAGAGAATAAAAGGCACGCTGGCTACCTACCTCTCCAAAAATCAACATGCTTTTCTTAAAGGACGTAATATTCTAGATGTTGTGGCAAATACACAGGAATGCATGTTCTCCATGATCACAAAGGACATTGACGCGGCCATTTTAAAAATCGATTTACAGAAGGCTTATGATTGTTTAGACTGGGGCTTTATCAGATGTTTATTGGCGAAGATTGGCCTGTGGCCTAATGCTATCCAATGGATCATGGCGTGTGTGGAAAATGTTAACTATGCGATCATTATCAATGGCATCCCTTCCTCATATTTCCTTGCTGAAAGGGGCCTTCGTCAGGGATGCCCATTTGCGCCTCTTCTTTTTATTCTAGCCATGAACACTCTCAGTATTCACATTAGCAAGGCGGTTACAGAACTCAGATGTCGGCCAGTCAAGATATGTAGGAATAATTTCATATCCCACAACCTATTTGTGGATGATGTGCTCCTTTGCGCTATGCTCTGTAGAGACTCATGGATCTGTTTATTCGACATTCTTGACAAATTCCAAAAGGCCACGGGACTTATTATCAATAAGTCGAAATCCACTCTATATCACAATGAATCAAACTCGGCACTAGTTATGTGGATTGCTGCAATGTTTGGGATCGGCATTAGTTTGCTCAGTGACGGTATTAAATACTTGGGTTTCCATCTAAAAGCTAAGGGATATACTTCAAATGATTGGCAGTGGTTAATTGAGAGATACTATAAAAAGATTTCGGCCTAGGAATTCAGGACCCTCTCTCTGGCTGGCAGAATTATCTTAACTCAAGCAGTTTTGTCTCAAATGTCTATCTATTGGGCTCATTTATTCTACCTTCCTGCTTTTATCATCCACCGGATGAATAAGGTTTCGGCTAACTTTATATGGGGAGGAAAGTCCAACCGACGGAAATATCATCTCACCAAGATGGAAGCCATTTCTATTCCCAAGCTACATGGAGGTTGGGGACTTAAGGACTTAAGGTTATTTGGTCGTGCTCTCCTATGTCGATCCTTATGGCGAGGTTTATTTGGCGATGGTCCATGGAGCAATATTATCAAGCTGAAATACATGAAGGGGAAAACTCTGGAATACTGGTACAAAACGGGGTCGATTGGGACTCGACAAGGATCCACTATTTGGCTCAGTATACGGAAGATAGAACAATATTTCTTGAAGCGCCTGAAATGGAGGATATTCACTAGTAATAGGATCTTAATTGGCATCGACCCTATTATGTGTGGTCACAAGAATATTCTCATCCCAGAAAACCTTTTATCCTTCTTTCATCGGAGTGGCATCTTCACATGGGATAAGCTTATACTAACTTGGCATGGATTTACTCCCATCTGGATGGACGCAAATGCTCTCTGTTTGTCGGATGAGTTGGGAGTCATTTGGAAATCTCTCACAGAATATTTTTGTTTATGCGGGCTTCATCGTAATGGGACATCTGATCACCTTATATGGACTGTGTCTAATTCACATTTGCCTGCGCGGGTCTGCGACATTCACTTAGATATGATTCTCTCCAAGATTTTTCCTACTCATGATATTTTTCCTGTTGCTTTTTGGAAGGCTAGATGTCCCTTGAAATTTATCCTCTTTGCGTGGTTGGTTTTCTACAATAAGAACCTAACATGGGACAATTTAAGGAAAAGATGTTGGCATGGTCCTAGCAGGTGTTCGATGTGCGAAGTTGATGAGGAATCCAACTTCCACATGTTTTTTGAATGGCCCTCTATTCGACAAATCTGGTATGAATTGGCTAATATTTTTGATTTCCCTCACACTGTTTTTTACTCTTCCTATGCAGCTTTCCAATGGTGGAGTAGACAGAGAATCCCTCGGCGCTATCACATCATAATATTTCTTTGGTGCTCCTGGAAATGGCGGAATTCCAAGATTTTCACCGACTCAAAGGCGCCTCTTTTGTCCATTCTGGATAACATCGCCGCCATTTGGACCTCGGTCTATGGAAATATCGATAATTGAATTTGTCTGTCACATATAGATCTTCTTATATATGAATCTGATGGTCTTCCTGATCAGATAGCTTATGTTGTTCCAGTCTCTCTATACATATGCTAATTTTGTTTCTCTACACTTCCATTTGTCACCTTATTTTTGAATGCATTTGTCAATATTGCTAATATCATATTGGGCTATAGATGCTTCCGTGCCCACGGCCTATTGATGGCGGTTCCAATATATGTACTATCAAGTCTTTATATTGACTCAATATAAAATATTACGCTTTTTTTTTCCTGAAAAAAAAAAAAAAAACAAAAAAACAAAAAAAAAAAAAAAAAAAAAACAAAAAAAAAAAAAAAAAAAAAAAAAAACAACAAAACAAAAAAAACAAAAAAAAAACAAAAAAAACAAAAAAAAAAACAAAAAAAACAAACAAAACAACACAAAAACAAAAAAAAACAAAACAAAAACAAAAAAAAAACAAAAACAAAAACAAAAAACAAAAAAAAAAAAAAAACAAAAACAAAAAACAAAAAAACTTTTAAATTATTATTTTTAATCATTGATTATTATAAAAATTTGAACACTGAATAACGTATTATATTTAAATTATTTTTTAATGTAAATTAATTAATAAATTTTTTAATAATTTCTTAAATTTAATATAAATTATATTTTAAAATAAAATTTAATTTTAAATATAAAATCAAAAATTTATGATTATTTCATAATTTATTATTATATTATATTATAATTTTTAATTTATTATTGTTATAATGGATTTAATTTATGAAATTTTGATATTTTTTCTTTAATTTAATTATAAACTAAATATAGTCCACATGTGGTAGCTCAAGTGGCAGTGGCCGTGGAAATGAAGTCTCACCGAACCGGAAGTCTTGGGTTCAAATCTTGAGCTACCCTTCCCCTGTAGTACATGAAAATTGGAGAGTCCTACCAAAGCTTACAAATTCTTTTTTATAAACTAAATACTATTCTATAATGCATATTAGAAATTAATACATACTAGCATTTGCACCAGATGTTGCAAAGAAAACGCCGTAAGGCATAAAGTGCGGAAATCCATTCTATATAGTCTCTAGAGAACAAGAGAACCCACCATAATAGGCATTTGCCAAGCTTCCATGTGGAATGTAGTCATAAACCAGCAGTTTTTCCTCTATACCCCAATAGAAAGCTCGGAGGCGAACAATTTTGGGATGTTTAACCCTACCGATTGCTTTAGCTTCTGCTTCAAAATCCTTGTACCTTTCCAAACCACCATCACCATGTTGCCTTACTGTAAAAGTCTAGCCCATCTTCTAGAACTGCCTTATACAATATAGTATAACCGTTGGCACACAGATTAGAATGGTATATTAGTTCAGATATGATGACATGGATTGGTATCCTAAGGTCAAAAAAGCAATGAGGTACAACGTTGAGAACCTAACCAATCAAGTTATTCTGCAATGGTCCATCAAAAAGGTTTTATTTGTCCAATAAAACATTTCATCGTAGCTAATGATCTAGGTTAGCTAGATTCAAGTGCAAATCGAAGGAATGATCATTATCAGGTGCCTACAAGATGTTTTAAAATCCACTTTCTAGATGACTCTGTGCTCTCTCTAGAATTAGCCCAATCTTTGGATATGATGATGTGTTGGATTTGGCCCAAGTTCGAGAAAGCAGTGAGCATTATGTCCACCAAAGCATCTATTAAGTTTCACGCTCGGCATCTAGTCTTAAGAAACAAGTTACAACTAAATAATAATTAATAATTACATCTGAATCAGGTGATTTTTTATTCAAACATGGATGGCATAACAATGTTGACAATGTGAACATGGAAGAAATTCTACAAGCTGGTGTTGAGACAATGCCCAGTCAACCCAATGGCAAACTGATTAGGTTCTGATGGATGTGCAGCAATCACAAGCGGATAGACATTGCCACTGCACATATAAATCAACACAAATCCAGAATCTTGCTTAGAATTAAAGACATTGACAGACATTTCAAATCTTGAACATCTTAAATATCTCAACATAAATGGGTGCATCAAACAGGAAACCGTGAATCCTGAAGGCCTGAGATCACTAGAAAAACTATGCATGGAATTTTGCTTAGAATTAAACACATTGACAGATCTTTCATATCTTGAACATCTTAATTTTCTCAACAAAAATGCTCGTGTCAAACTGGAAACCCTGAATCTTGAAGGTCTGAGATCACTGAGATCACTGGAATACCTGATATAGTATCTGATATGAAAAACCAAAGCCAAAGTCAAAACCCGTCAATAGCCACTGCATTGAAAAAGGAATCAGATCATTAAAATATAAGTGAAGATCATAAAAGATATTTACAAACCATTCAAAAGAGGTTAAAAAATAGAAAGTCTAAATCAAGTGTTTGAACGCTGCAAACAAACCATTAAAAGAAAGGAAATTACAGAGCATAAAATCACAGGATGTGATGTAGCCTCTTATCTGAAGAGAGGAAGTTGAGAAAAGATACTTGGATAAAACTTGGCCTGAAAAACATAAATGAAAAACTAAATCCACATTGAGAATTGCAGACTCCCCAAGTTCTATGTAAAAATGCTGGTTTATGGCTTACTATGTAGGATTCCCTAAGGCTCTCCTTCGTGGAAGGTGATTGATAATCAAAATGAGTACTAAATCGTTCCATGTCAAAATTCCTCTTTTTCAAGAGTCGTTTCTGCGTGGTCTTGAAATGAGCGTGGAAGAGACCCTCAAATGTTCACATAAAACAAAGAGGCCCTCAGTCGTACATTTCTGTGGAGAATTCTCTTATGGACATGTATGCCAAATGTGGGAGTATAGAGTTTGCACAATGCTGGTTTGACAAAATTTCAAACAAGAATGTGGTTTCATGGAACATAATGATATCTGGGTATGTCCAGAATGGGCTGGCCATCGAGGCCTTGATACTCTTTCGTAATATGGTGGCAGAAAACGTGACACCAAATTGTGTAACTGCGGCAATCGTGCTTCAAGCTTGTGCACATTTGGCATCAATGCAGCAAGGTATGTCAATACATGGTTATATTCTTAGAAGGCATTTGGAGGTCGATGTTTTTGTGGGAAATTCTCTGATAGATATGTATGTTAAATGTGGCAACATGGAGATGGCTCAACAAGTTTTTGACAAAATGTTAAGAAGTGATGTAGTATCATGGAGTGCAATGATTATAGGGTATACCCAAAGTGGACATGCCAAAGAAGCCTTATCATTATTTCAGAAAATGAAACTAGAAGGGCTTCGGCCCAACTCCTTCATAATGGCAAGTGTGCTTCCTGCATGAGCTCATTTGAAAGCTTTGCCGGAAGGTAAGTGCATCCATGGTTGCATAATTAGAAGAGGATTTGAGTTTGATGTCGTTGTGAGCACTGCCCTCGTAGACATGTATGCTAAATGTGGGAGCATGGAGATTACAAACCAATTATTTAACAAGATGCTTGAAAGAGATTTAGCTTCCTGGAATGCAATGAGTACGGGATATGCCCAGAATGGACAAGCCCATGAGGCCTTGACATTCTTTTACCATATGCAAGAGGCAGATTTGAAGCCTGACTCGGTCACCACTATGGGTTTGCTCACTCCATGCTCACATTTGGCATCTCTGCAATGAGGTAATTCAATCAATGGTTACATAATTAGAAATGGGTTTGATTCAGATGTTATTGTGGGTACTGCCCTTATAGACATGTATGCCAAATGTGGGAATATAGATTTTGCACAGAGAGCATTTGACAAGATATCAAAGAGAGATGTGATTCCTTGGAGTGCAATGATTGCTGGGTATGAAATGCACGGGCATTGTGAAGAAGCCCTGCATCTATTTTCCAAAATGATAAATATAGGTATACGGCCAGACCATATCACCTTCCAATCAGTTTTATCTGCATGCAGTCATGCAGGTCTGGTGGATGAAGGTATGCGATACTTTGATTCTATGATTCAAGATTATTGCATCATGCCCAGTGTGGACCATTTTGCATGCATGATTGATCTTCTTGGCCGTGCTGGATGTCTAAGTGAAGCACAAGAAATAATTGAAAGAATGCCATTAAAACCCAACATTAGTGTGTGGGGGGCCTTGCTTGGTGCCTGCAGAGTTCACCGCAACATAAAGCTGGCCCAATATGTGGCTGAACGTCTTTTTGAATTAGACCCTAAAAATGTTGGCTATTATGTTCTACTTTCGAATATCTATGCTGCATCTGGGAGATGGAATGATGTAGCGAAGGTAAGGATGATGATGAAAGAACTGGGGCTGAGAAAAACACCAGGATGCAGTTCGATTCTGGTAAATAAGAGAGTTCATGCATTCTTTGTTGGAGACAGATCACACCCTCAATCTGAGAATGTTTATGGAACTTTGGAGACCTTGGTTGGGCAGATGAAAGAGGCAGGGTACATACCCAACACTGACTTTGTGCTGCATGATGTGGAAGAGGAGGTGAAGGGGCAAATGCTCAGCAATCACAGTGAGAAGTTAGCCATTGCATTTGGGCTTATCAACACAAGCCCTAGCACTGCTATAAGGATCACCAAAAACCTTCGTATGTGTGGTGACTGCCATAATGCTACCAAATTCATTTCCAAAATTGTAAGATGAGAAATTATTGTGAGGGATGCAAACCGTTTCCATTATTTCAGAAATGGATTGTGTTCCTGTAAGGATTATTGGTGACTCTAACAGAGGCAAGCAACAAACATAACTACACAATATAAACACCTATGTAGATGTTGTGGGCCAGTTTGGGTTGCTTCTATTTTCACTACAATGTAATGTCTAGAAATCTAAGGTGTAACAAGCAACTAAAAAGCTGATGTGTAAGTTGCCTAGACTGATCATTGAATGAAATAATGAAAGCATTGTCTGTCATGAACTCTGGCAGATGTTGTTCTGACCCAACTACTTAGTTTAAACCACAAAAAGTTGAGATTGTTGTTCTGAGATTTTAAAATTGAAGAGAGAAATATTCACGAGGTTTTTTTATTAGAATGTTTTAATAATTATGTTTGTTTTGTGCATGCAGCGACCAAAATAGACTATAATCTTTCATAGGGTTTTAGGCTCAGAACAGAAAATTTACATGAAGAGTATCTCAGCAGTCCTGGTTATTTCATTAATCTTCAAAATAATATATATATAGTGGTATTCTGGAATATAAATATTGAAATCATTATACCTTATACTGCTTAAATATTGAGTATTTAAACATATACTCAATATTTCCAACGCTGTAAAACTAGGACATTATAATTGAGTTTACAATTAAGTTGAAATGAAACGAGATTCAACTAACATAAATCCATTTTAATCCCAAATCTATTAAACTCTGAAAAAAATTAAAATACTAAAGGTGCAAACCTCTCAGCACTAAGGTATGTATAAAGTCAACTTTTATTAGGTCGGCCCTTTTTTAGTTGTTATGCAAAAGTAATGAACACCCCCGAGCATGCTATAGGGCTCCTCGTTTCTCTCAGTGTAAAAATTCTGATCATTGACTTAAACAAGAAAAATACAGATCCCTAATGAGAATTGCAGAACAAGATAGAATAGATAAAGGAGGGGTGGGAAATCTTGAAGCAATCTACTTCAACCACATTAGATGATCTGTCAATCAAGTTGCCAATTGGCTGGCAAACAGGACAGGATCAACTACAATAGGCAATCAAGTTTTGAATATTGAGACCATTAGAAAAGAACTTGGTACATGATCTTAAATATTTGGAATAGGATCGGAGGTAGTGAATCAGTGATCATTCTTCAATAAATGAAGATAGGAGATGAATAGAGATTGTTCATTGCCTCCAACTCATGTGGATCGATCTCCAAGGTATGATGAAACAGGGATTGTAATGAAGGTTGTAGCCCAGATTCCAGAAAGAAGCCCAATGAATATGGAGGGAGGGCAAAGATAATCAACACTCTATACAACATGCACCTGTATGTGGGCAGAACTCATCTTCTGGAGAGTCCTACCAAAGCTTACAATTTTTTTTTTATAAACTAAATACTATTCTATAATGCATATTAGAAATTAATACATATTAGAAATTAATATCTATAAGGAGAGCTTCAGCGTAAATCACATAAGAAAGACTTTTGTCGACGCGTTTCGAACCAACCAATGTGGTTCATCGTCAGGACAAGATGAAGAAACAGATCTAGCTCAGCGTGTTAAATAGTCCAAGCAGAGACTCCAACGGCTACAACAATCTAACGGCTACTTTTCCACACAAACACGCCAGTCAAACTTCCTCTAATTTAATATATTAAAATACTATTATATTCATTTATTTAATTTAAAATGTTACCCCATTATATATAAAAATATATGTCAATATTTATTAAATTATTAATTCCTTAAATCTATGTATATTTTAATAATTTAATTATTATACCTAATTTACTAAATACCCTCTTATTGGTATTGTTACCATAATTGTAATTTATTTATAATTAATTTTGTAGAAAAAGGTTAAGAAAGGTCAATTAAAAACAATTTATTAATATAGTAATGCCTTATATACAAGTTAATAATAGTATATATAATTAATAATATTGAAAATATAAATAATTAATTTATTAATATATTTAAAACAATCCTAAATTAAATTACTAGGATGAGGTTATACGTCTTAAATTTATAGAAAAGGTTAAATTAGGTCAAAAAATTATATTTATTAATTTATAATAATGTACCATATATAAATTAATTATTAATATTATATGTATAAAATAATAATATGTATAATTAATAATATTAAATATAAGTAATTTATTAGAATATTTAAATTAATATATATAAGTCCTCAACATACTATGATGGGTTATAATAGTATATTATATATGGGACTATATTAATAGTACTATATGTTTATAATATCTATTTAGCGAGGGATTTGTCAAGAAACTGAAAACGTTTATTGTAAAGCTTCACAAAAAATGCCGAATAAATCAACCAAAAAATTCGATTGTTGGATAAATTAATGCTGAGCTCCTTAATATATGATTATGGAATTTAATTTTGTTCGGTAGTGGTCCTGCCCGGAGACTCGGGACCAACGGGTCCCGCGATCTGGGGGCACGCCAGTAAAAAATGTTACGATGTATTAACATTATTTTATGGAGTTTGACAATTTAAGTGACAACCTTGAATGCATTGCGGTTGGGGTGTGGGCCAATTATATTCCACATTTAATATGATATATTATATTATTAATAGCAATTGATTTGTGTTGACTTTAGAAATAATTAATTTACATCCGCTGTACTAGGTGGGCTATGGAAAAAAACACGGACAACCTAGTTGATTTGACAATGAAAGGTTGTATGTTTTTGAGGGGATTAGATTAGATTTTGTTTTTTTCATTTGGTCGTATATATTGTTTTTCCTCGGTTTAGATTATAAGACTCGAGGGACTAAATCTCCTTAATCATGGGACCATAATATCTGTGAAGATTAAATTTCCCACTTAATTATTAAACTACATTCTTAGATTTATAATTAAATATTTAATAATATGTAAAATTCATTTCCAACTTATAATCATACTTTATGAGAAATTCCATTCAAATCACATTTATTGAGAAAACTATTTTAAAATTTCATAATAAATCATATAAATTCTTTTTTTATTTAATATTTACTTAAATTTTAATTGATATTTGTAATTTACAAATCAGTATTTAAAAAAATATCACCAAATAATTTATAAAATATATTAATAAATATATTTTTTAACCACCATCACAATTTCACTTATACTTCCATAACAAGTTTTGATTAAAAGATATTGAAACTCACAAAGAATGACTTGTACCTAGCTCCTCTTATTTAGAAACATAGGACTAGTATTAAAGTTCCCTTGAATATTAACTCACTAGTGCTATTGATAACCATTCCGGGTGGGGAGAGTTTTAAAGAATGGCGTGTATGTGGCCATGATTGGTAAGAACCTTCCACTCACACAGAATGGGGATCTGATCACACCCCAGATGATCGCCCCTCTCATCTGGGATTGAAATAACATGGAAAGTGGACACCAATAATAGAGATCGAACTTGTTACATTTGTTTGGATAGTAATTAGTATTCATTTTGTTATTGATCTATTAATGAGTTGGGGGTATAGAAGCAAGAAAGAAAAAAATTATTTTAATGTCCACGAGGCTAAAGATATTTTATGGGACAAATTTCTTCTTCATCTGTTTGATGTATTCGGCCCTTTTTCTGTGAAGCTTCAAAATAAATGCTCCCAGCTTCTCAACAAACCCCTCGCTAAATAGATTATCCCAAGAGCTAGCTGCCAGCATATCTGCATAATTTTCCATGTTGTCTTTGAAGGCCTCACATTCTAAAATGAAATGCTTTTCTATTTCCACTTTTCCAGAAGAATAAAAAATGCATAGTCTTTCCTCCCACACTTCTTTTGGCATTTTCCAGCGCCCTGTTTCACAACAGAGTTGATGAAAATTAGTCCTTAACTGAGCAATAAGAATTTTGGCTCTCCAAGAGATATTGACCTCTATGTATGCTTTTGGTTGATGACTATGAGTGGGATTAAACACTTCAATATAGTATTTTTTCTTTCTTCCTAACTCCTTATCCCAAGTATGTTTGTAGAATTTTTCCATGACAAGGGCTTTTATCTCTTTATTGTTTATGGGACACACGTTCAAGCAGATACCCCATTTACTTAACCATTTGTTATTTTGCTGCATCCAAGTATTTTTTCTCTTGCACAATCTGTCATTAAAGACAACCTTAGGCCATCTACCCTCTTCCATTTGCTCATTTTTTTTTAAATACCTTATGACTCATACCATAACAATTCCTTCAATATGAGCAGTCCTTGTTTCACTTCAATTTGTTTGTAGTCAAATGCTTTTGAATTTTCTCAATTTGTCTCCACTGCATGTCAGATGTACTGCT
>APFE030314879.1:0-15946 GCA_000404065.3 Pinus taeda
AAATAGGATTGAATGTCCTCGTCTTTTCCCTTCTTAATATCCTTCAATTTATCCTTAAGAAATAGAATTTGATAAGCATTACTAACATTGAACATGTCAACCAAGCTATCATAGATCTCCTTGGAGGTCTTCAATTCAGAGATATAGGCCACTAGATGCTTGTCAATGGAATCCCTAATAATCTTCTTTGCTTTGACATCGCCCTATTGTACTTGGTCTTCGCAGCAGCCGGTGCATTTGAAGGAGCTTCAGGGATTTTACCCTGCACATAAATCCATCATAATACATCACTTCTTTTTCTTCCAAAGTCAATTCAAGGGACATCTTCCATCCATGATATTCAAATTTATCATGGAGCTTGTCTTCAGCCGAGAAATAGGATTTGGAACCCATTGAACCTTTTTTCCTTGTCCAATTGTCTTTGGTGATTTCTCTTTCACTCTTTGCTTGGGCTTTGTCTTCACCTCACCTCTGATACCATGTTAATTTTAGGCAACAATGGCATGTTCTATGCTTTAGAGCAATTTTACTTCAATTACTTTATTATCCCTGTATCAATATTTAGATTAGCAATCACATCAACATGATAGTAAAATGCAGATAGAACATAAACAGAAACAGTAGAAGGCAAGCCAAGACAAGAGGACACGAGATGTGGCACGAGCCAGGGACAAACCCCAATGTGGGGAAACCCTTGATCAAATCTTCTTTTAGTCTTCAATAGTTCAGCAGAGAGAGATAGTACAATTTACAACTCTGATAATTCACAACAGCAACAAAAGAGCCCTAACCAGAAAATTCAATGTTGGTCAATAGGGAAGATTTGACCCTCAACAAATTGGTCAACTTTAGTCAACTCCAGCCACTAAACAACAAGATAAAATAGCCCTCAAAATAGTCAAATTTAGCCTAGTCAAAGTCTAGTCAAACAGCCCACCTGCGGTCAGCCCTAGTTGCAGTCAACGTTGGATCAAACTGTCCAGAAATTCAGTCTCCTAAAATTTTGACCTCCTAAAATTTCACTCTCCTGAAATTTCGGACGTGTGGAGAGAGAGAGAGGCCCAGAAATATGTACCCAATCAATGAGGAGAGAGAGAGAGAGAAGTGTGAAGACGAGTGTGTCCAAATGAGGCTAAGTCATCATGTATTTATAGCAAACGTTGAGGATGAATAGATGTGACTATTGGACTTCTGAGCCGACCTTGACAATTGGTCCATAATCACAATAAATTCATAACTTCATTTTTACATGTCGGAATCAGATGATCTCTAGATCAATCCTACACCTCTCAAAGAGAGGAATCCAAGAAAAATATATGTTGTCATAAATAAGATTACCCATGTGGAGTTTGGCCCTAGTTGCCAATTTTAATAGTTAATCATCTCATAAGCCATCCTATCAGCTTATACCAAAACATCTCATCATATCAACCAACATTGTCACATAGCAAGGCCTTGACTAACAACTATATCTCTCCACAAGATCATAACACAATGCTAGCGAGACCAATGACTAATAGACACCATCATCATTGTCTCCTAAGGCACATACCCCACCTAGGTTTTCACGGGGTATGTCCTTTTAGGACAATTCCTATCTTGGAATAGCACATCCTCAAGGAATTTCTTCAACTAATCTTACATCTTGGATTCCCTACCACATCCTCAAAGAGTATCGAAATCAATCTCAGATGCTTACCTAATCCTCCATTCTTTCTTCACAATATGAAGACAAAAATGATGTGTCTATCTCTCCTCATGGCCTTCACTAAGACTTACGGTTGTCAGTATTGGTCTAGTACATGACACATGAAGTAGAGAACCATATCTTTCACTCCCTCTTAACTAAGGAGGACCAACTCATTCCTATGAAAGGAATATACCCAGGTTCCCTCTTAATCAAGGACTTGCCCAAGCTCTCTCTCAACCAGCGACTTGTTTCCAACAACAACTATATTCTCTTTGATGGAGATCATGGTACTATCAACGGCTTGTGGGGCTCATCTTTTCGATGTCATGAACTTCATCTTCTTCATTATGGAGCTTTCATCTTCTAGTTCTTCTTTGTAGGGCATCGATCATCCATCACTTTCCTTGAACAAACCATAAGATTGAACCAATAGTCATGTCATCCTTCTTTTCATTAGAAAGTGATCTTTTAGTCCACATCTAGCTTTTCTTCGTACAACTACCTCTTCCAAGTCATGTTTCCTTTAGGATCTTCCATCCAACCACACGAGTGCTAGTTGCAGGTGACATCTACAACTTTCTTTCGATGGCCCTGTATCAACCAATCCATATGTTGTTCAAAAATAAAAAATAAATGAACATCAAATGAAATTTACCTTTTGTGATGGCCTTTCATCATGACATCTACTTCTTGTATTATCAACATTCTGCACATTCATAACTATATCTCCAAGACTTTCAATGTCAAGGGTCTCTTTTCTTTACAGACTTTATCAAAATCTTCATATCCTTTCCATGGAGATAGTATAGCCAATTATTTTGGTCATTGGATGTTGATCACTTATTTTATCTTACTTGACCATAGTTTCATATTTCGCGAACTCTCCTTCCTTTCTTCACATATTGTTCCCTAGGAACTTCCATACATAGTTCCTTCATCTTGTCAACTACCTCGTATTCCATATGAGAATATATTATGTTGACTTCATATTATCAATATGTGAACTAGTTCAAGGTATATGCCTTCAAGCATCTTTCTAAAGGAAGAGATCATTTTTTTATCATGCTCATGAGATAGAGCATTTACCCATGCCCTCTGCAACTATATGATGACATGACTTAATCTATCAAATACATGCATACATACCTCTTTTCTCCTTTTGGTCATCTAGACCTCCTTTGGCAGCTTCCTTTCCTTGCTTGAAAATGCTTGACATGTTGCACTCGTTTATCATCATACCATCATCCTTCTAAACAAAAGATCCCACACAAAGTGGAATAGACCATCAACGAGACACTTGTTTCTTTCAAGTAGAGGTGAACCTTCTAATGAAGATTCCAATGGAGGATCTTGATTATCCTCATCCTGTAAATGCTTCTTCCTATAGATGATGTATGAAACAACGTAAACTTGAAACAAGCACTAATACGATTACCCGTTTTTTTGAGGTAGCAAAAAAATCATCCGATTTGAAAAGTGTTGATTCAGAATACACATTTTTTGGAGCATATTTTAGAGACTTTAAATTTTCTTATGAACATTCTTTTAAAAATGTTAATGATTTTCATGTTGATTTTGAAAAGTGTTGATGAGGCATCAACCCCTTTGTTAGAACACTTATTTTTTCCACATTAAATTTTCTAATGTATAAGTTGTGAATATTTTTTAAAAAAATTGGTAATTTTCAAGTGGATTTCGAAAAGCATCAACATTGTTTTTTAAGACATATTTTTGACACTTTCAAATCAGTGATCAAATTGGCAAATAATGAGAATGGTTTGAAAAAAAAAATACAAGTTTAAAAAAGTAGCAAGTAAAAAAATGATTTTAAAAAAATTAAACAAAAAATAAAATATTGAGAAAACTAAAAGCTAAAATAAACAAAAATTCTAAAAATAATAACAAAGAAAAATTATATATTATAAACGATTAAAAAACATCGGCAAAAAAACTATATAACAAAAATGCCCAAAAAAATGTAAAAAAATACAAACATATTTAAAACTGAAATAATAAACTTTAAAAATTATAATAAAAAACAAATAGAAAAAATTTAAAAATTATATGTAAACAAAAAAAATAACCATTAAAAAATTAAAAAACTAAATATGGAAAACTATTTTTAAAAATTAAATCATACAAACTCTATAAAAACATAAATCTTTAAAAAAAACCGCTCGTGAAGGCCCCACCCCAGCAATCCAACGGCCATCAGGGGGTGGAGGCCTTGATTCTGAGAATCAAGCCTCCACCCTCGCGACCCAACGGACCCCAAGGGGTGGAGGCCCGATTCTTAGAATCGGGGCAACCCCTCTTGCCCCACCCTCGCAGCCCAACGGGTCCTAGGGGTTGGAGGTTCGATTTCGAGAATCAGGCCTCCACCCTTTGGGGCCTATTGGACTACTGGGGTGGGGCCTTGGCGAGCGGTTTTTTTTAATTTTTTTTTATTAAGATTTATGTTTTGTAAATATTTTATGATTCAATTTTTTTTAAATAGTTTTTAGTGTTATTTTTTTATGTTTTAACGTTTTTTTTTAAATTATCATGTATCATTTTATGTTTTTTCTAAGTTTATTTTAGAAATAATTCCCTGTAAAAAAAAATAAATAAATAAATAAATAATATAAAGGTAAAATTGATCTTGGCGCTTTGTTTTTTTATATATAATTTTTAATCAAATTTTAAGTTAATTTTGTTTATATTTTTTTATATATTTTTTGCTATGCTTTTAATTGTGATTTTTAAATATATATTCCTCTTTGTTATTATTTTGAGGTGAAATTTTTGTTTGTTTCAGTTTAAGTTTTTTCGGAAGGTGTTTTTAATTTTTGCTTCCCCTTTTTTTTAAGTCATGTTTTTTTTTTTAAGATTTTATATATGCTTTTTATTTATTTTGTTTATTTTTTAAACTTCTTCTTTTTTTTTTTTTTTTTTTTTTTTTTTTTTTTTTTTTCTTTTTTTTTTTTTCAATGTTAATTTTTATTTTTTTGAATTCGTTTTTTTTATTATTTGGTTTTATTTTTTTTCCTGCAGAGTCCATGTTGATCCTTGACTAGCAACCCAATCCCATTATGTGTTAATTTGAGAGTTGATTTTAAAGTTTTTGCTATAATGTATCGAATCTAACCCCACAATGTGTCAATTTAATGGTTGGTCTTTAAGTTTTCATTAGAATGGGTCAATTGGCCTACACTGCGTGTCAATTTGAAAGTTTATTTTTAATTTTTCGTTGCAATGTGTCAAGTTGTCTTAGGGTAAGATTTTGAAGTTGTTATATTTTTAAAATTTGAAAAACATAAATAAATAAATAAATTACTCTTCATATAATGACTCTTTCATTCAAGTATTCATTTTTTTTTAAATTAGTCATAGAAAACTGAAGGTTTTTTGTAGTCATGATCTTTGGTTTTTAATTCCATGGTTGAAAAATGTAAAAAATTTTAAGGTATTTTTGAGTCATGAAACATTTTATTAAATCATTGCGAAAAAAAAAAAAAAAAAAAAAAAAAAACAAAAAAACAAACAAAAAACAAAAACAACAAAACAAAAACAAAAAAAAAACAAACAAACAAACAAACAAACAAAACAAACAAAAACAAAAAACAACAAAAAACAACAAACAAACAACAAAGGCGAGAAACAACAAACAAACAAAAAAACAAAAAAACAAAAAACAAAAAAAAAACAAAAACAAAAACAGAAAACAACAACAACAACAACACAACCTTAAATGATTAAAAAAAAATATATAAAAAACAACAAATCAATTTTTTTAATACAGGAAATTGTTTCTAAAATAACTTAAAAAAAAAAAAAAAAACAAACAAAAAATGATAACATGATAATTAACAATAATAAAAAAAAAAAACAAACAAAAAAAAATTGAATCATAAAATGTACCTCAAAAAAAAAGAGACATTATTACAACCTCAACACTTTTTGTTTTTAGGGTGTTTTTTGCACACAAAAAATTGCTTTTACTAACATTTTTTAAAAATATTGAAAAAAAATGTTATTCCAACATCAATATTTTTCGTTTTCGCATTGTCTTTCATGTTTTTTTTTGGGTTTTTTTGCCTAGAGTTCCTATTTTGAGTTTATAGTTCCTGTTTCAATGTTTACATTGTTATGATGATTTCTTTCTATGCTAGATGAATTTCCTCCAATCATATTACTACTTCGGTATGAGCTACTATCATTATGATTGCTACAACCATGTAGACATTTACTTCAGTGATCCTTTCAAGCTTCTATAATGATGTCATGAGTTCTTTCTTCAATCATATGCTTCAAATATGATGCCATCTCCTAATATGAAGCATCATATCATACTCACAATGCTTCTTATCTTGACAGTAATCTCTTAATCATAGTAGAGGTCATTTCACCTTCTACATTTCCTTGTTATGTACCTAAGAGTCCTTAATAGTGAAGATATATTCCTTCCTTCATAGATCTCTTCTCATCGGGTTGTTCTACTTCTTCAATGATATGGGCTTCACTTCTTTCTTTCCTTTTGTTGTTGTGCTTCTTGAGTTTCAGACAATCTCTCTTGAAATTTTCATATTCTTGACAACCATGGCATTGTATCTTTGATATATCGATCTTCTTCTTTTTCTAAGGACCAAACTTTCCAAACTTTCGTTGTCTTCTAGCCGTGACAACAAATGCATGAATTTACTCATTTGATCTCACATCACTTTTTGCTTTCAATCTTGTTTCCTCAATCTTACATAACGACAAAAGTTCACTGAAAGGGGTGGCTTCCTTCTTTCCATAGATGCTTTTTACAAATTTCCCCTTTCCTTCGGTAGTGCATTAAGGACAATGGTGGTCATTTATTTGTCGGAGACTATTTCCCCCAACTCTTGCAGTTGGTCTCTTATTTGTGACACCCTCATAATATATGAGGCTATCCCTTCTTAATTGATACCTTCATCTTATATAGCTCAGTTCTCAAAGATATCAATTCTCTTGCATTGCTTATAGAAAACAATTCTACCAATTTGTCATAGATGTCTTTTGACTTCTCCAAGTTTTCCACATAAGGGGTCATCCATCACTTTCTTTGAATGAACCATAGGATTGAACCAATAGTCATGTCATTATTATTTTCATCAAAAAGTGATTTTCTAGTCCACATCTGGCTTTTCTTCATACAACTACCTCTTCCAAGTCATGTTTCCTTCAAGATCTTCCATCCAACAACATGAGTGCTAGCTGTGGGTGACATCTACAACTTCCTTTTGGTAGCCCTGTATCAACCAATCCAGATGTTGTTCAAAAATAAAATAAAAATGAACATCAAATGAAATTTACCTTTCATGATGGTCTTTCATCATGACATATGATTCTTGTAACATCAGCATCTTGCACAGTCATAAATATATCTCCAAGACTTTCAATGCGAAGGGTTTGTTTTCCTTATAGAGTTTATCAAAGTCTTCATATCCTTTCCATGAAGATATCATAACCAATTCTTTTAGTCATTGGATTCCCCTCTTACGTGATTGGTCGGAGTGAACTGACGTGGACCTTCTATTGGGCCTACACAGCTAGATGTACAGCCCAGAGGACCATTCAAGTCCCATAAGTCAGAGGTCGAGACCAACGCCTCATTGGTAACAAAAGTAGAGCGATGTCGACCTCGACTAGTCAGAGGTCTGGTTGTGTGCTAACAAGAAGAGAGTGTGGCTAATACGCCAACCCGACTAGGTTGGAGGTCGGGGGTTGAGCGGTCGGGACGAAGGCAAGTCCTGAACTCTTAGGATGGGCTGACCCCAACTAAGTCAAAGGGCAGGAGGTTAGGAAATCGAGATGTGAGACGATGTTGTGAGTAGGGAGACATATATGTCTTGACCATCCTGCTCCCATGTTGGTTGGGAAAACTCGTGGCAGACCGATTTGTGGCAGTAAGAGATAGGCGACGATCGTTCCCTATGCAAAAGAAATGAAAGAAAGGAAATATGAAAGTGAGTAAAAAAAATGGGTTTGAGCCTCGTAATCTCGTTTCCATGACCCTACAATGGGGACCATATTTTCCAATGAGGACTCCCTTACTCTAGGTGGGAAAAGGGGGCATATTACAGTGTGGTATCAGAGTTATCCAGGTTCAAAATTGGATTGAATGAGCTTTCGTCACATGCAAGTGATGAAAAAAAAAAAATTTGAGAAATGAAATGAAGAAAATTAAGTGTGTGTTAAAAATAAATTTGTTTTCTTCATTATGGGTTGTAGAAAAGAAAGACAAACCAATATTATTGGAAATTGTTTGAGGATAGGTATATGGTCATGATGTGTGTTTGATGGTTGTATATAGTGAATTTGTTGATTGTTTTGTCATGTTGAGGCTGCTAGTCTGATTATTATGTTGAAGGCATTGAATGATCGATGCATATGATTTGTAAATGTAATTGACACGCTAACATGACTATTTTGTCACAATAGAATCTCCATGGTAAAATCTTGATCCTGAGTTTGCATGATTATTTTAAATGTCTATTGATGTGTGTGATTAACAACACATCACAAGCAGCATTAAACTAAAGAAGTCACAGTGATGAGAGCGGAATGGTTGAATACAATTCCAATCAGTCACAGCGCAGAAGCGATGGGGTCAGAGCTAATGAAGAAGAGAGATCAGTTGGACAAGGGGGAGGGAATCATTCCCCGGACTGGATGGATACCTTGAGAATCCTAAGGGAAGAAGTGACAAGTTGTAAGGCCGCTAATGAGAGGTTGGTAAGAGCCTAAGAAAGGCAAGCAGAGATCAATGAAGTTATCTTGCAAAGTCTCTCGCATTGGCAGAGGAAAAGGCAATCTGAGAAGAGGGAAAGTCATAGAGATAGAAAAAGCCTTCAAGAAATAGAAGAAAACACCAACGTAGGAGATGGTGGTAGATCTAGGAAAAGGCACGGGCAAGGAAGTGAGTACATTGTGCCTGGGGGTGAACTTTTTAGCACCCCAAGGGGAGGAACTAGCATGCACATGTAGTATTCAAGCAAACCCTGTAAGCCTGATGCCCGGAGATGTTGCCATTCTCTCCATCGCCATCATTCAAAAAGCAAAGAAATGGATCATATGCCTGAGTAATTTAATGAGGAAAAAACCACCTACATTTGATGGGGACATGAAGAAAGCAGAGGATGCAGAAGCATGGCTGCTAGGAATTAAGAAATTTTTTAGGATACATGACTATTCAGAGAATATGAAGGCTAGAGTTGCCTCATATAGCTTAAAAGGGAAAGCTGACATATGGTGGGAAGACTTGAAGAATGTTAGAACCATTTCTAAGAAGTGTTGACCTAGGTTGTCATTGATGTCAATATGGCAATATTCTAGATACTAGATGATGATATGAAGCCAAGGGGAAGCAGAGCAGATCCATGAAGAGACAGGAGCAAGGCCATCAGGATAGCCAAGCAATAAGAAAGAGTTTGTTAACAGAGGAGTTAACAAAAGAGGCATATTGCAAATTATCAGAGCAAGAGAGGCATATCAGAAAAGGCAGAAGCCATCAAGGTATGAAGGTATCAAAGGAGGTCTTTTAAAGACATTGCCAAGCTAGAGGAGCCACATTGGAGCAAGAGGAGCAAACAGAACAAAACAGAGCTATCGGAGAGCATATCAGAGGAGCAAAGAGCAGACAGAGCCATCGGAGGAGAAAATAGAGCTATCGGAGCTCAAGAGGAGTCTTATCGGGATTAATATATGCCAGCCAAAGAAGAACGGAATACACATAAGCAGAAGAGTTAAAGGAGTGAAGCATAAAGAAGAGCGGAAGAGTTAAAAGGAGCGGAGCTGTATATGATATATGCAAAATACACTATCGGAGGCGCAAACTCATATATGGATGCATTTACACTATCGGAGCAGAGAAATAGAGTATAAAGGCGGAATATATATATATCGACGATATGATAATCGGTGGTTTGGTTATGTGCCATCACCCCAAACCCCCGATAACAACATATATGTGTAGACCCGACGGAACATATAAGTTCGGGTACATAAACAGTGAAGTTTGCCAAAAGTGTTCCGAAGCATGTTTTAGTGTATTTCAGATTTGCAGGCCTAAGCCTTGGTGCATTCAAACTTGTGAATCTGCAATATATATATGAATATCATATAACTATGATATGTGCAGACTCGCTGCACATTATGAAACGTTTTATTGTATATCGCATCCGCCCATCGCAATAATACCCAAAGGGTTGTCCTCCACAAAGCGTCGATTGCAATAAAGCATGCAAACCCACTTAAACATTACATTATGACTTTATTGTATGTCGCATCTGCCATATCGCAAGAGCTTAAGGCCTTGCCACTTCGAAAGCGTTGATTTCAATATATGTTGCGGACCTGATGGTTCGATTGTAACACAGCTCAATATAATATCACGTACAGTGGAGAATCAGGCCATCGGCCATCAGCGATGTCATGAGCGCGACTGCCGATTGTGATTGCACATCGGACCCGATGCATTTATAGACTCAGGTGTAATAAATTTGAAGTCCGCCCTTAGGCGGTTTAGTCGTTTTGTTTCATATATTCTTGTGTATTTAAATATTTGTATTGCACGGGGTTCTTTAGGCCAAAAATACTATAATAACGCTCCCGATAGTTCAGAAGGCCAGGATGATGCCGATTACAATTGCGATGGTGACGTGGTAGGCAGGGGACATCCTGATTAGTACAGTCTCTCTATGTATGCCTATTATCATTGGAAAAAAGGGGCTCTATTACAGTTTTAACATGCAGCAGTTTTCTCTCTGTGTATTATTCGGTCCTCTCTTATGAATGAATGTGTCCTATGAGCGTTGGTAAACCTGAATAGACAGAGGTAGCCAAAGAATCGGGAAGTCGAAGAAGTAAAGCTAGCGTAGAGGAAGTGACAGCAATCGAGGATCAAGTGAGGCAGAGGAAGCTACAGTGACCGAAAAGCTAAAGCAATGAAGGAGAGGGAAGCCAAAGGACAAGCCAACACAGAGAGCGTCGAAGCGAGCGTTGAGCAAGCCAAAGAGCCGGCGGAAAGAGGAAACTGATAGTTAGAGGCATCAGAAATGTATAGAACAGGAAAAATAGAGAATAGTGGAGTGTTGAATGTGGTTGAAAAAGCTGGAGGAAACAGAGGCAGAGTAAGGTCCAGCAGAACAGAAAAAGGGCCGAAGGACCAACAAGGCAGGAGATAGCCGAAGGGCAAAAATAGTCAGCAGAGAAGCAGTCATGTTGAAGTATTCACTGTGACAGTGAGAACATATGCTTGAACAGAAAGCTAGTTCTTATGCAGAGCTTAGTACAGCAATAGTAGACTCACTAAAGTTGTGTGGAGACATTATCAGAGGTCATGAAGGCTATTGGAGACTCTGTGTGGACAGTATGAAGAGTTGTAAAGACTCCTTCATAAGAAGACTGGTTGTCATTGATGTTGTAGCATGGAGACTACAATGAAGCCATAAACAGACATAACTCAGTAAAGAAGGGTTCTGAGAGCAGAATATTACTATCAAACATGCCTTGACAAGATTGGGATGGAACCCTTGGGGTTGATGCCTCAGAGGTAAGAAGGATTGGAGTCCTTGGGATTAGTGCCTCAGAAGTAGGAAGGATAGGTGTTCTTGGGACTGGTGTCTCAGGAACTGGAAGAATTTAAGTCCTTGGGAGTTGGTGCTCCTAAGTCCAAGATTGTTACCTTGGAAAAACAGAGTTGGAGCTCTGGAGGTTGGAGCCTCACAAAAGTCCAAGTTGGTGCATGGCAACTGATTGCAACCACTTATATATTGTATCTATTTTATTGCAAAGATTAAGTTAATAAAAGCATTTATTCTTGTTGTTCATCTTGTGTTCTGAATATAAATGTTTACGTGGTAAAGCAATAGTCGAAAAAAGAAATACTGATTCACCCCTCCTCTTAGTATTTCCAACAAGGAGGAGTTGACATGGGGAGAGATTGAGAAGCTCTTCAAAGATCGATACCTGTCTGAGCAATACTATGATAATAAAGTGAAAGAGTTCTATGAACTCAAAATGGGTCAGTTAACTAGTGATGAGTATGTCACCAATTGTTTGGAGCTATTGAGGTATGTATCACATCTCAAGGAGGAGAAAATCAAGACTGAAAGGTTCATCGGCGAGCTATCGGTGGTATTTAGAGTTAAAATCGAACTGTTGGAACTGCAAACCTTGAAGGATGCTATCAAGAAATTGGAGCACTTCTATGAACAAGCAAAGCGCAAGCTTGAAATTCAGAGTAGCTGGCAAGTCAAGGGAAATGCTAAATGGGATAAGAATTGGCCCAAAAGAAACCCAGATAGGAGGGAAGTGAAACACCCAGATCAGGCACGAGAATTTCATGAAAGACCCAATATTGTGGTCAAGAAAAATGTGCAACAACCGTTGTAGCCACAGCCCAAGCTTGAAGGTCAAGAACCACTCAAGTGTTGGACTTGTGGTGGGGACCACAAGAGGGGGGACTACCCACATTAGGAAAGTGTTGGACCAAATATTTACCATGCTCAAGAGGC
Organism: Pinus taeda; assembly: GCA_000404065.3. Classification (NCBI taxonomy): domain Eukaryota; kingdom Viridiplantae; phylum Streptophyta; class Pinopsida; order Pinales; family Pinaceae; genus Pinus; species Pinus taeda. Next base: position 12,214 of record APFE030314879.1, read on the forward strand.
AAGTACAGTGGGTGAAGTGGCCCGGAGTATACCAAGGATTTATGCAGTGATAAACAATCACCAAGCAGATCACCAAGCATCCATCATTGAGATGAAAGGTAAGCTACAAGAACAATTCATCTCTATTTTAATTGATGCATGATCTAACTATAGCTATATTAGCCCAAAACTTGTTGAGAGTTATGAATTGGTCAAGGAATTGCATCAAGAACCTTGGTTGGTTCAATTGGCAACAAGCACAAGGAGAAGAATCAACCATTGGGTAAGGACATGTGCAAGTGAGCTTAGTGACATGCCCGTGACAACCCACTTGAATGTGTTACCATTGGGTGGGCATGACTTGTTATTGGGCATGTATTGGTTGTACTTGCACCAGATCAAGGTAGATTGCTATGAGAAAGCAATAGAATGCTTGGATGAACAAGGAACAAAAAGAGTGTTGCAAGGAAAGAGGAAATCCATATTAGTGAGGTTGATCACTACTATGCGAGCCAAACGCAGCAGCAAGAAAATATGCATGTTTTTTGGAGTACAAGTTTCCAAGAATGAGGAAGTTGGAAAAGAAATAAAAGATAAGGGAATTGAATTGCTTTAAACGTACATTGTTTTGCAACAGTTTGCAGATGTTTTTCCACTAGAGGTCCCCAAACTAGCTCCTCATAGAGAGGTACATTTCTCTATTGGGTTGGTACCAGGATCAGCACCAGCATCCAAGGCTCCATATAGAATGAGCACCCCAGATTTGGTTGAGCTAAAATTACAGCTAAAAGAAATGCTTGACAAAGGTTACATAAGGCCAAGTGTGTCTCCTTAGGGAGCACCAATATTATCTGTAAAGAAAAAATATGAAACCCTTAGATTGTGCATTGATTATAGACAGATGAATAAGGTAACCATCAAGAAAAGGTACCCATTACCGAGGATTGATCATCTCTTTGACTAGTTAAGAGAAGAAGCAGTTTTCTCCAAAATTGACTTGAGGTCAGGTTACCATCCAGTGAGAATCAAGGAGGATATTCATAAAACTGCTTTCATAATAAGATATGGATAAAATGAATTCGTAGTGGTACCCTTTGGGCTCACCAACGCCCCGGCCACGTTCATGTTCATGATGAATGGAGTGTTGCGTCCTTACTTGGACAAGTTCGGCATAGTGTTTGTTGATGGCATATTAATTTACTCAAAAAAATTGGAAGAAAATGAGAAACTGTTAAAATTGGAAACTAGGGCCAAACTCCATGTGGGTCAACTTATTTTTGGCAGCTGATATTTTTATTGGATCCCTCTCGTCGAGAGGTGTAGGATTGATCTAAAGATCATCCAATTCCGATAAGTATTTATGGAGATATGAATTTATTTTGATTATGGAATTATTATCAAGCCAACCAGCAATTTGAGTAGGCTCAAAAGCCCAATACACATGTCTATTCATCATCTACATTTAAACATAAATAGAAGAGGATTTGAAGTCATTTAAGTGATCTCCTCTCCACGTCTTGGGTTTTTGGAGAAGGAGATACACTATGGATTACGCTAGCCTAGTATGATTATGCCCTAATGGAGAACGTAGTCATGAAACCGTAGGCAATGGAGATGTATTCGTCTATGAATTAAGGAGTAGGTATATGAAGCCGCAAGGATAGAAGTAGCCGCGGTCAAAGTATATGGAACCACAGTCAATCAATATGTTGTTCATGAAGAAATATATTACGTTGTTCATGGAGATCTATTCACCATCAATAATGAGGAACTGCACGTTGTTCATGATGAGGACATTACGCTGTAAATGAAGACTCATATACGCTGACCTATCCACAGCAAATGAGAAACATATACGTTGGTAAATCTACAGCAAATGAGACATGTATACGTTGGCAAATGAAACATATATACACTAGCAAATGAGACACATATACGCTAGTAAATGGAGACTCATATACGCAGGCAAATCTGCAGTAAATGACAACATATATACACACAGACAATGGAAATGTATATATACGCAGGCTATGGCAATAAATATCTATGCAGGAAAAAAGGATGTTTTAGGTGCAGTCATAAGGACGCAGTTGTGAGCTATGTATTGGGTCAATACTCAAGCCAATCACAGTCTAGGTCATGGAACCGTAGTAAGTTCAGTGGATATATATTATTGTCTTGCCATGATGCATGATGTATATGGGCAGCATGATGTATATGGGTAGCATGATATATGAGCAGCATGATGTATGAGATCATGAGCATCATGATGAATGAGATCATGTGCATGGGCAACACAAATGATTCATGGAGCATGGACAGCATCATGATGAATGTAATCATGAGCATGGGCAGCTTGATGATGGATGAGACCATGAAAGATGCAGCATGAAGATGAGAGCAGCTCAGTCATCTAGATCCAACACTGTGATGGGGCAGCATGGTGCTACATGGTATGGTAAGGCAAATGGATGAGATGCAGCACTATGATAGGTGAAGAATTCACCTTAGAGAATCAGTTGAAGCAATATGTCTTCAACTAATCTCTATAGATATCAAAAGTCAAAGTGTTGAATTCTATTGTAACTATATTATCTCTCTCACTTTCTCTGTTGAACTTTGAAGAACATAAAAGAAGAATTGATCAATGGTTTCCCCACATTGTGGGGTTTTTCCCTGGCTAGCGACACATCCTATGTCCTCTTGTCTTGGCTTGTCTTCTGCGATTTATATTTATGTTCTATCTGCAGTTTACTTTAATGATGATGTGATTGCTAACTGTGAAAATTTAAATAAATTTCTCTAGCATAGAACATACCTACAATTAACATGGTATCAAAGCTGAGGTGAAGAGAATGCCCAGGCAAGAGTGAAAGAGCAATCACCAAAGACAATAGGGACAAGGATCAATGGGTTCCACATCTCTCTTCTAAGTTCACAAAGGGTGAAGTCGAAGTAGAGCATATTATCTTAATGGCGTAGCGGAAGTTTCTGATGGCCAATCTAAAGATCACTTCATTGGGAAGTTCGGATCTAAGGGTGGAAGGAAAGGCGGATGCCTTGGTTGAAATAATTTCAGCCATTATGCGAAGGAGCGTCTGAATGGAAAAGACACATCTCTTGATGAAGATAACAATCATTCCAGGGACATCTTCAATGATCAAAGGAATGACTGGTAATGCAAGTCATCAAGGAAATGGTCGACTCTTCAAAGAAAGAAAGGAACCCCAGAATCACTTTTATGTACCTGATCGCAAGAAGAACCTGGTGTCCATCTCGGAAATGGAAGTTTAAGGTTTCAGGGTGGCACTCATCGATGGAAAGGTACGTGTTTGAAAATAGATTTTTCAAAGATGTTTTAGAGTTCAGGGTTGTATCAAGTCCACTGGGGACCATGACGATTGACTCAACACCGGAGGCCTGTGAGTTAGATGGTGACCGGGATCCCTGAATTCAAAAAGAGCATGAAGGTACATGTCTGAGATGTAGCAAAGGAAAATCTTACAAGGGTACCATTCCCCTCATGTAGCAGGTCCACGGGTTTGGAACAACCTGCGGAGTTTGAGATTCATGAACAAGGAATCTCATGTATACAGGTGGAAGAAATCCCTCTATGGCTTGAAGCAAAACACCCCGGGCGTAGTATGAGAGGACTAATAGCTGTTTGATGAAGCTGAGATTCAGTAGGAGTGAAACCAATCCAAACCATTACCCAAAGGTTGTGGATGATAGACCTCTCATACCAGCACCTTAT